>PVIW01006734.1:0-82678 GCA_004026585.1 Noctilio leporinus | reverse complement strand
GGCAAGAAAGTGGAGCAGCTTAGACAAGAACCTAGTATAAAGGAACCGTGGACATGGACAACAGGTGGGATTGACTTTGGGGGGAATGTGGGTGGGGAGGGGGACAGAGGGGGGCAAAAAGGGGATGGATGTAATACAACAATAAATTTCAAAAAAAAAAAAAAAAAAAAAAAAAGACCCTGTCTCCAGCCCTGGCTGTAGCTCAGTGGATTGGTGCCCACCTGTGAACCCAGAGGTTGATGGTTCAATTCCCAGTCAGGGCACATAACCAGGTCTCCAGCTAGGTCTCCAGCCAGGTCTATAGCTGGAGGCAGATGAAAGGTGACCAAACATTGATGCTTCTCTCCCTTTCTTCCTCCTTTCCTGCCCTTTTCTCTGAAAGTAATAAATAAAATCTTAAAAAAAAAAAAGACCTATCTCCAAATACATTTGCTTTACTGTGGGTTAGGATTTCAACATATGGATTTAGGGGAAGGTTAGGCACAATTTAGTCCATAACATTGATGATAGGAACTTTGAAGCTAGAGAGGGTTGTTTAGGCAAAAAGGAATGAGAATTGTCTGAAAGTGACAGCAAAAACCAAGGAGGACACATGTTCTACCCCCAGACCCAAAGTTATCAAGGACACTGCTAAGAGGGCAGCAAGGGAAACTGTGTCCCCAGGGGTACAAAGAAGGGGTACAAGGAAGTGAAGGGGAGATTCAGAGAAGAGAGTCAAGTGTTAGGGAATTTGGTGGCTGGGGTTTTGGTAACCCGCCTCACTTAGTGCTTTCCTCACTAAAATCTCTCTTTCTCTTGTAGTCTCCTGTTTTGTCTAGGAGTCAGGATGTCATGTATGTATTTGTGACCAATCCACTTATATGCTCTTCCTTCCTACCTCATTCAGGGTGCTCCCTCTAGTCCAGGGTCTCTTGAGAGTGGTACCCCACCATCTCAAAGGTGGTAACCTCCATGAATATGCTATCTGTACTTTCATGGGGGCAAGGTGTCAAAATGGTTTTGTTTTTCCATTTGTCCACAAAGAGCTTGAATCACACAGGGGCTTTCTGAAGAAATGAGAGGCATGCCCTCTGGTGTTCTGAAATGGGTTCTGTGCCCTGGACCCTTGTCCCTTTGGGTCTCATGAGCTCCCTATAAAAGCAACACCTTCCTCTGAGCAGTTCTTTTCATTCATCTCAAATGTGGTCTCTGGATTCAGGCTGGTCTCTCTTAGACAAACACCAAGGTCTGTGGGCAGATTAAATAATAGAAAGTGGGATCTCTTGGTCCTCAAAATGGATTCATCAAACATGTCCAGAGGAACTCAGTTCCCAGTAGCAGGTACTGCTCAGTTGCCTGTTGCCCTTATAGCCTCTTTCCACCATCCAGGTCTTAGTAAAAAAAAAAAAAAAAAATATGGCTTCTGGGACAGGACTTTCCTGACCACTCTGTTTAAAGAAATCCCTTACTTCCCTTCCACAGTCAATCTCTTTCATGTGAACCCACTTTATTCTCCTGTGACAATCATTATCTGCATTTATTTTGTATTTTTCTTGTTAATGTTCTATGGCCCCCACCCTAGTAGAATAGCTTTCTTGTCCACTGGTGCTTAGAACAATGCCTACCACATGCTTCTTGCTCAAGAAATGTTTGCTCAATGAATAAATTAATGAATGAATGCATCTGAGAGTTGCAATGATGTTATCCTCTGGTGATATCCTTTAATATTTTTAATTAAAAAATTTTATTTTTTAAGCCTAATTTATTTTGAGTCTGGTTTAAGTACATCAAATGCTAATTTTGCATTTGAAAACTTGGTCTTGATAAAGTGAAAATGTACTCTAGAACTGATCTAGTACACAAAAACTAGAAAGTCCTGAGGCCTTGCATTTTTCCCATCACCATTGTTTCCATTCCCCTTTCTAACTTATTTCTCATACACATTTTTTGGCTATCCCATCAGCAGTAACCAAGGGGATCTAGAAACATTTCTGGGATGTGATTTCTATTGTTCCAGGGCCCAGAGGTAAATGAAACCTTACATGCTAGATAAGAGTATTGCAAGTCCATCAGTGACTGTCTTTCCCGTGTGTCCCACCTAAGGTGCAGGTGGCATGAGAGCTTCAGTTGCTCACTCTTGTTTCAGCTGGTGGGCTAAGGAGCCTAGTATCAACATTCCACTCTAATCCATCACCAGGGTCCTATGTACTTACTCTTGGCCTTGCATACTTTGCCTTCAAGTGCAAATCCCTTGTCTCCTGTGACCAGCAGACTACTGCCAGTGCCTTATTCCATCCAAATTCCCAGTTCAGATCCCTTCAGCAATGTGGTTGTCCAAGAGTGGACGTGAGTTTACTTCCCATTCTTCTACTTAAATGCTTTTCTCCTTCTTCATGGAGTCAATTCTCTTTCTGTGAGTTAGTATTTCTCAATCTTACTTCCTTGGGTACTAGCTGGGCCCTTGAGTGAAAGCTTCATCTCTTCATAAATGTTCCCAGCATATTTTTCTACTTATGCATTATTCTGGTTGCAAATTCATCCATCCATCTCCTGTAGAAACAGATGTTCATAAAAATCAAATGCAGAGAGACACCAAAGTCAGAATACATTAAAAGAATTTAAACTCACAGCTTATTTTCACAAGATTAAACTTACCAGAATGTTTGGCCATTCAAATAACCAGAGGAAAACTTAATATTATGTAGATGTTTATCATGAAGAATACCAGCCATCAAATTAAGTCCTGAATGATAAGAGCTGCATACTATAATACTCTGCAGTGACATGATTAAATTACGGTCTTTTGATCTGTTTCCTGACACTACCATAAAAATGAGCTTTTCCTGTGCAGTGGAAGCTGAATAATTTATTTTGGTCACTGATAGGTTAGGCCAGCATTTATCTTTATGGATATGTTTTAAATATTAACTAATTGTGAAAATTACTAATGCCACTATTGCAATGATATAAAGATAATGAGAGGGGAAAACCCATAGCCAAATTGGAGTTAAAGTAACTCCACAGATGGTGCACTGTATCAAAAGTCAAAATGGTCATTCTGTCTATGGAAGCACCATTTGGAGAAAGGCCAGGAAGGTAGTCCTTAAAGTTAGAGTCCCAGCCAAGGAGTGCACTTGTTTCTGACACCATCTGCCCAGGAGGGAATTTTTGAGTGGCTATTTTGTGCTCTCTTGTATAATTATTATTAATTCACCAAACTGAATATACTCATATTGAAATGCATGTAGCAAATTTAATCATTGTTGGGGTATAAAATATTTAAGCTAAATTAAATATATGAACTATATATTTAAAAATAAAAAAAAAATGTTTTTGCCTAGATGCTTTTACAGTAGGACATTTTGGAATTGCTAAACCACTTTAAGATTTCTGAAATGCTAACATGTTGTCCATTACAGACACTGTCTATGAAATAGATGTAGTTCTTCTTTGCTGATATATTACTTACTAGAGGTTTGTGGTTTAATTTTCTTTGAGAGGGAGACATGAAAAATAATGTGAACCAGTGACATACTGGAGTTAGGACAGCTGAATGTTCTGACTTTGGCTTTCACTGACATTTTAAGTAATTGGGCTGGGAAGCATCAATAATATCATAGAACATATGACTTGATATAAATCAGGAAATTTCATTTCTTGTGTCTATGCATAGTAAGTTATTTATAAGGACCAAGGTAAAAGAAAAAGTCTTTATGTACTCAAATGTTTATCTTCAGTAGCTAGGGAACCTGCAATGTTTTGTTTGGGTGTTGATTCTGTGAGGACTGGTAGCACCATGAGATGGAATGGCATCAGAGTCTAACTTGGAGGCACAGGTGCCTATCACTAAGTACCTGGAATTCAGAAACCTCATCTTATACCTTCTGCTCTTCCTTATAATACCTAACATCATGATAAGCATACAGTATGCTTAGTATTGGAAAATAAATGCAATTATAAAACTCTACATAGCCATTACAATTATAAAGACACTAAGATGAAGGCTACATCTCAAAGAAAATACTTAGATTGTGAAAAAGGACTCTCTGCATTAAATAAAGTTCATTCATTCATTCATGAGTTCATTTCTCAAGCATTTGTTCAGCACATGAAATGTGTTCTCAAATAGTAAGTAAATATGCAATTAATGTAGTTACAATTCAAGAGTGGTAGATGCTACTCTAGCCACAGTCTTGCAAGAGGACTCATCTTCTGCTGGTGCCCATAGGAAAGCTTGTACCAAATGTTAAAACATTAAAATGCTTCTGTACTGGCTGATGGCCACTGTCCCCAAATGACCCTTTCCTGTCATGATTTCCCTGACCCCTTCTTAGGATCCTTTGTGGTTAATTTAGGTCCAGAAATTAAGATATGACATCTGGCACAATTGGAGGTCTCTGTGATTTCCCTCTTCTCCACCCAGCCACCATGCTAGCTCAACTGATACTGCAAATTCTGATTGGTTGGTGCCAACCTATTCTTAATTATTTTAAATATTTCTCTTGTGCACCTACTGGAAGAGCAGTTGTTTTCAAACTTTATTCCTCTTTAGAATAAATACAGGTGACTGAACCTACCCTATAACTTTCAAATGAACCAACACCCAGGGGGGATCTGTAGGCAGGTTAAGAACAAGTGTGCTAGAGGACATAGTTTAAGAGGATTGCCTGTTATCCAGGAACACATCAGTCAAATAATGAAGCTAGTATCAAAGCTGAAGAAGAAATCCTAAGCCAGTAGGTCTCAACCTTGGCTGACCATTGTAATCACTTGCACATAAGGGAAAAGATGAAACAAAAAACAAATCCACAAAAATTGATATCACAGTCTTACCCCAGAAATTCTGATTTAATTGGTCTGTTGTATGTCCTTGACACTAAACATTAAAAAAAAAAATGTTCTCCAGGAGGTTTTTATTGTGCAGCCAAAGAGCATAAACCAAGGGAGAACATTTATCCTTGGTAATAGGTATAAAATTGCTTGGAAATAAAAAAAAGATACAAAGATATATTGACAAGATGTGTGTGTGTGTGTGTGTGTGTGAGAGAGAGAGAGAGAGAGAGAGAGAGAAAGAGAAAGAGACTAAATAAAGAGGATATCATAAAAATGGCTTCATCATTAAACCTCCTAAGAGTTTCCTAGATTTTAGAGACTGTATTATTGTTTTGAGTTCTCTTTAATTCATCTGTGGGTGATTGACAGATTTGGCAACTATCACCATAAAGGTACTGGTCTATAATATTTCAGAGCTTTTAGATTATTCTAAAAATAGCTCACTACTATCTGCTTCCCTTCTTCCCTCTTTGCTGCTTCTCTCCCTGACACCCTACTGAAGGCTCAAAGATGCCACTTCCAGCCAGAACTGTGATAACAGATCTACATTCTGGTGTGGTTTGGAATAAAGTTGTGATGAGAACTAGCACCAAGACCCAGAGCCCAGGGCACAAGCCTTGGTTACTTGTGTAGCTCCTAACTGTTGTGGCTTTAGCAAGTGATCATCCTCTGATTGCTGGCCCATTCCTTGGAACTGGACTCATGCAAAGTCACTGTACTCCAGCCAGAGATCACCGGGAGCACACTGTTGGACCAGTTAGGTTACTAATTATTTTGGTGAGGGAGAACATCCGCTATAGGAAACCATGCAGTGTCTCAAGAGAGAATGTGAGGAAAACACTCTTATAGAATTTATGCTTCTGTGGAGTGATATGGGAGGGGTTCTAAGAAACTTAAGTGTTCACTCTCAATTGGATGCTATCAGAAACTAGGGGTAAATCTATGATAGGGTATCAATAAATCTCTTCTGTGGAGAAGGCAGACTAGCACACTCATTTTGGTGAAGAAAAGAAGTGTTTGGTGAAGAAAACAAGAAAGCACTTGACTTGCTCAAGTATTGGTATTTTATGGGTGACCCAGTGATCTTGGTTTTATGTGTGCTTAGACAAAATCATGAAGTAGACTTGTTTGGCTGACTTTATCGTGGTCTCTGATGTTGTTATTTTGAGATTGGTTATGTCTGAGAGGAAAATAACGTGGCTTAACTCTGCAAGCAAGACGACCGTCTAATATATGTTGATGTTCTACTCTGAGTGAACCTGTATTCAATAAAAGCTGAGTGAACAGCAGTTACCTTGTGTGACTCTTTTCTGTTCCTTGGTGCCAGGCTGCTCAGTAGGCAGCTAGTGGAGCAGCTGCCCGGCTGACTTACAGGAAAGACTATATCACGAACAGATACCCGTGATGCTGGGGTAGTTACAGAGCTTGTTGTGGTGACTAATTCCCCTCCGTTCCAGCACACAGCCTTCTTCTTCTGGCTATGCAGTGCTCTCCATCCCACATGTCTCACATCTAAGCAAGCCTACATGGGAAGAACAAAATTTACAATGAGCCAAAATGTATCTCTTTGAAACTCTCCTGATTTTGCCTGTTTTTCCCTGAGAGTCCTTCAACTTTGTTATTGATGATATGACTTCTGAAGGAAAAAAATCATTTCCCATACACCAGAACTCAGAATAGCCACCCTTTTCTTTGATTAGGAAGTTTGAAAAGTTATAAACCAATGCAGACTATATGAATGAAGACTGAGGAAGGGGCATGGAGCAAATATAAAAGGAAGAAGTTAATTAAGAAAATACAATTCATGGTATCTACAATATCAATAAAGAATGAGTAAGGAATGTCATAGGCTTTTAAGTTGCCTAACCATTCTAACCTAACTTCCTGCCGAAAGCAAAAATATCCTCTGATTCGCTGACATAATCAAGCAGTTATGATGAAATGTTGAATATTTGTTACATAAGGGATAGGAAATAGAAAAACTATAATCAAAGAATGTAGATAAGAAGAAATAAAAGTGATATTAGACTAATCTCCATAAAGAGAAGAAGTGCATAGATTTTTCCGCTGTATTAGAAAGAAACTCTGAAATGCAAGAAAGCACTTGACTTGCTCAAGGTTACCTCAGGGCAGAATGGGGGTGGAGGGAGGTGGATAATTTTCAGCCTCTCTCTCTACCAGATCATGCTGTCTCAGTTGCAGGCTATGTGCAGGCTAAAGTCATCCTACAGCATAGTTAGCACCATGAGACTTGAAGACAGCAGAATCACAATTTCAAAAGAAAGAGTTATAGCTATACCTAATGAATCTGAGTAGATGCTTTTATCTGTACATAAATTTCTTTAGGGTGGAGAATCAGAATTAAGTCTTAATAGCCACCTCACAAACATTGGCTGTTGTTACACTTTTCTGTGGACAAATATAACTAAAAAGAAAATAGAATATTGATGAACTTCCATGAAAAAAAATCTCTTCAAGATTCACATTTGGACCATGTTTGGACTACAGTGCGATAAAGGATATTTTATGTAACATTGAAGGGAAATGTTTTGGGAACAGGCTACTGCAGTGATTCTGAGAATTACCTATATAAATAAAGTTACATTAGGAGGGTGGACCATTTTCTCTTTGCATGGAAAAAGTCATTTTAGACCTTAATGATGCACCTGATCTAATGCAAGTCTTTGTTATATTTTTCCTCAAAGTAGAGTCTGTCTTCTTTGAAATGATGACATTTGGAAGAAGCCATTAATGAGAAACCTCGAATCATAAAATTTTGGTGACAAGTCGATGGGAGTTTGGGGCCAGGAGGGAATAAATGGTGGCAAGAATGACTTGTTTTCTGCACACACATAGCTTAGGGGAATGTTTTCCTGGGAGAGCACTCTCCACCTCCTCTGTTGAGTCATCCAACCCACTACTTTGTGTAGGTGGATGCACCACAGCCTGGAGTGTTCTTATAACAATCACTCACCCCACTAGGGCTGGCTTCCTTTCCCTGCTTTCTTATACTCTCCCAGGACAACTGTAGAACGAAGAGAAGAGAGTCAAATTTATTGATGTCCCATTACACCTCCAGGCAAGGTGTGGACATAGAGTTCCAGTGAATAACTTGGCATATCATGTCTGCAAATGCCATATGTGTGACTAATGTATTCTTGAGACCTGTCTTGGACAAAGCTGCTCTCATCAGCGGTAAGATCTAGGCTTGGTAGCAAACATGGGCCTTGTTGTGGCCTGCAGCTCCCCCCTCTCCCCAAACAAGCTTTGCCCTGTTGGCAAGGTCTTTTTCTCTCATCTCAAGGACTGTCATCCTGTCGAGCTTTTTTTTATTCTCATTAGTTCATGGCAGAAATGTTCTTGACAGAGCAGATGGTTTCGGTATTTCTGAAAACCAGCAACATCTTTGCCATTTCTACCCCACACTTAGCTACTGCTTCTTCTTCAAGTGGTCTGGATCATTTTTAGTCAACATATATATTCTGATGATTTTACTTAATAATCAGAATAGTAACAGTATACTGTATATATACACTTGTAAAATATAGAGACAGAACATCAGGGCTCTTTCACAGGAAACCCATAAGCTGAGATAAATTTTGTTTGGTGTGATAGATTCTTAAATGAATTAGAATGAGTAAATAGTAGATAGATTTTAAATATTTGAGGTATGAACAGCAGGCATTGAGATGTGGCTAATGGATTTTGCTAGAAGAAATAGAGTTTAATATTTGTGGTATTTGAATCCTTTAAAAAAAAATAATACACCATTGAGTAATGTTTATCCATATTGAACACAAGAGAACTTGAGAGAGGGGTGAGCATAATTAGGTTAGAGAATATTCCCCAGCAGCTATTCCGGAGCCAGAGCAAAACAAAGGGGCCATAACAATTTGATGATCTGGGACCCAATCCAGCTATTCCGAAAAAAATTAAAGCAGACTGATTTATTTTTCTTTGCTTGCCCCATGCAGGCATGCACTGGTGAACAGCCTCTTGAACTCAGTAAATAATAATATTAAAACCCCTGCTTCACTTTGGCTATATATAAGTAATATGTTGGAAAGTGGCCATTCTGGAGAGAACACTCCAGATGGGCAGGAGGCATGAGTAGCGGTGGTTTCACAAGGTTCAGCCAGCTTCCTGTGAGTCAGCATCTCTCTCCAGGTCTGTAGCACCCACTGATTGAGAGTGTTCAGTGGATTTGCTAACAAAGGACAGACAAGGACCCTGCCTCCAGAATGGTACATTCAACAGACACTTCTCTGAGGGGGACATACAGAGGGCCCATAGGTATATGAAAGGATGCTCAACATCACTAGCCATCAGAGAGATGCAACTTAAAACCACAATGAGATACCGCCTCACACCTGTCAGAATGACCATCGTTAACAAATCAACAAACAACAAGTGTTGGTGAGGATGTGGAGAAAAGGGTACCCTAGTGCACTGTTGGTGGTAGTGCAGACTACAGTATGGCATTTACTTAAAAAACTAAAAATGGAACTGCCTTTTAATCCAGCAATTCCACTACTAGGATTATACCCAAAGAACCCTGAAACACCAATTCAAAAGAACCTATGTACCCCTATGTTCATAGCAGCTCTATTTACAATAGCCAAGTGCTAGAAACAGCCTAAATGCCCATCAGTGTGGATGAATGGATCAAAAAACTTTGGTACATTTACACAATGGAATACTACGCAGCAGAAAGGAAGAAGGAACTCCTACATTTTGTGATGGCATGGATGGGACTGGAGAATATTATGTTTAGTGAATAAGACAAATACCATATGATCTCATTTAATATAGTATACTAATGAACAAAGAAAACAAATGAGCAAAATAGAACCAGAGGTGTGGAAACAAGGAACAACAGACTGACAGTGATGGGATTGGGGGTAGAGGAAGAAAGGGGGAAAGAAGGGGAAAAGTTTAGTTAAGGAAGTAGTATAAATGACCCATGGACATAGACAACAAGGTAGGGATTGACTGTGGGTGAAGGTATGGGTTGGGTGGGGCAGGGGAAAGTAATGGGGGAAAATTGGACAATTGTAAATACAATTTAACTAATTGATTCCTTTGCATGTCAAAAGTAGAAACTATTTACTCCCAGGGTCAAGAATGTAGGGGTGGAGAGACACTGGATACATGATCACTTTTCCAATTCTTGTCTGCCCTACTTGATAACATTAGTATTATTTTGAAAATAATGCACTGCTTGAATTAAAAGGTTCATTTTATGATGGAAAATGACTTATTCAATGAAGAATATTCTGGTAAATGTACTATTAATCTGGCTTACTGTCTCCAAGCACAAAAGAACAAATACAATTAAAAGAACTTGGATAATGCTAAAAATATTTAACAACGACATGAAATGGCCACCACGCTATCAGAATGCTCACAGAGCTAGAGTATTTGCTGGATCACAGGGGACTTCCATGGTGAGGAGTAGGGGGCTGGGGGAAAGTTTTATGATAATTCTAATGGTACTCAAGAATTTTGTATTTTAATAACCAGTGATATTAGCAAAATACAAGCCCTGAAGACACTCAACATTCCTGTAAGTTATGTCATGAAATAGATTTGCCTATAGCAGGTTGAGAATCCATTTCAGAAGCAGTAGTAAAGTTTATGGAACCAAGAAAAGAGGACGTATCTGAGATTCTTCTTATCTGTGAAGGCTATGTATCCTTTAAACCACATTTGTTAACCAACTGAAACAAACAATTAAAAACAGATCCTTCCACCCACCCTTTCTTTTCAATAGTAGAGGGGAACTTCAAGGAAAAAGTGTAGATTCAGCAGAGTTGGTTAAAAAAAAAAAGTCACATTAAATATAGGAATATTAAAACACAGGTCAAGTTGATCTAGTCCTTCCAGATTTACTTCTAAATTCTGAAAGTGTCCACCAGTAAATACATATTCAGAACAGATGTTGAGCCCAGCCGGGGATGAAGTAATCATGATTCAGATTATTACCAGTAATTGTAGTGTCTTTGACATATTTGAGAATAGTGTTAATTCTTAGAATGTGTTTGGGTTCCAAAGCATTTTGCAAACATTTGGTAAATGTGTGCAAACTTATGTATGTTTATTTGAACCATATGTGTAATTGTCCTTGAAAACATGTATCTAATTGGTTGTTTAATGACTACATAACCTGTTTTTTGTTTGTTTTTTTACTCAAGAGATAGTAGGTGGTCAAAACTTTAGGAAAATATACTCATATAGTGTAGCTCAGTGATATGCCTGTGGGTCTTGAATATTTATTACTGTTCCCTAATGTAAAATGCATTTGTCCATCCACTTACTATCTGCTACAAATATTTCTGTTTTCCTTTTTTAGGCAGAGTAATCTTAGTGATCCTGTAAATAGAATAAAGAATTCAATATTAGTTTAAAAAAATTGTGCTAGACCAACATCTAAGAAAAAAAATTTATGTATTTTTTACAGAGAAATTTCCTTTGTATTTAAAATAAAATACTGACAAAATATGCCACACATGAAAAATATGTAAGGAGAGGTTGGGACAAGTTCAAAATAACATTGTAGTAAATTGTGCTAATTGAAAGGGAGTCCAATATTAGGGGAAAAAATGTTTTCCAGGCTTTCTGTGGTTTTATTTAAGAGACCTCCCACCCGAGTTCTAAATTTATTTCCTGAAGCAGTTAAGCTTCTGGGAGAGAAATTATACCGCAAGGTAAGAGTTCATAAGGAAACACACAGATACACTCACACATCACACTGAGTCACTGAGTGAAATTCCTCCAAACCCCTTGGTAGTCTACTAGAATTTCAGAAGAGATGAGTAAAAGTGTAGAATTAAAGTGGCTCTTCCAAATTATAATGATGAATTAATAAACATTGCCTGAAGTAAGGTTTTTAAATTCATCTGCCATGACCAGTATATTTAGCCTATTTTGGAATTATAGATATCCACTTTGATTTTGTACTGCAGCAGACAATTTAAGATATTCAATTGTATTTGTTCTACTTCTGTGTTTTCCTTGCTCTATTTCAAGGTAGAATCCAGGCTTTGAAATTCTTTGCTCCACGGATGTTAGCCTGGCAGAAAACATATGTAATCTTAGGTCCAAAGCTTCTTTTTTGTTTTATATAAAAATCTCAGCCCTTGTAAGAGAATTTCAGAGTTAGGAATGGGAGAGAAGATTCAAACTCAGGGAAAGGGCTAAGGCAGGGAAGAAAGGGGAGAAAGAACCACCAGTCTTTTCTTGAGTCCTTGAGCAGGACTTGAGTCCTGCTGTCTGGCAGCCCCAGAGAGGATGGGGAGTCCTCAGAAGGGTGGCTCTGTTTTTCCAGACTTTCCCAAACCTTTCTATTCTGAGTGAGACCCAGGGGCTGAGGCCATAATAAGTGTGGTCAGAATTAGAGTGGAAATGGAAGAATCTTAGGAAGACCTTTCCAAAGACTATAACTTGGCTTTATCTTTTTTTTTTTTTTTTTAATTTTTAAATTTATTTTATTTTATTTTTTTGGCTTTATCTTTGCCTTATCAGTGCCTTATCCAGAAGTATGCCTGTATAGGTGGGTGCATGCATGTGCACATGAGTGGGGGGTTGGAAGATAGGAGTGGGAATTTCACCAGTATGGGTCAGAGTTGAACTAAGCTGATTTAAGAAAATAAATATGCTATTTCTCCCACTTAGTGTGGACTAAATTCATCTCAACCACAGATGACCCTTATACAACTAAACCTTTTGGCCTGAATATAAATGGAAGCAATTGATTTTCCAGAAAAATAAATAACATCACAGTTAATATATTTTATCTCCTGTAAAGTTACTTCATGTGGTGCCCATAATATATCTATTTCTCTCCCTGCCATATGAGGTCATTTTATGGTTTTGACACTTTCATTCCCTAGAAAGGTACAGTGAATATTACTCTTTGCTAACTCAAAATGCCCTAATCCACTCCACAAATGTTATGACCAGCGTTCACATACACCATGTCCACTATACACCAAGCGTGGACCTAGGTTTGGGAATATGAAGATTAATGGCATACCCAGTTCTCAAGGCACTCAGAGGCCCTGTGCTGACCCTCTACTTCACTCCCCAACTTCTTTCCTAATGAAGGAACTCTCATATTTAACAGAGCCAACCAATAGCATCCCACATTTGAATGTTAAGCCAAGGGGACCCTTATCAGTCTCCCTTTTTTTCTTCTTTTTTAAAGAAAAATCTGCACCTAGTGCTTCCCATTTTCCATCATGTTCTCAGAATGCATGTAGCAGGTACAATGAGCATGATTATATGCTAAAAATAAGACTATATTAAAAAAGATACCAGCAACTCATATATTTCACTATGGGAATGCATATTTTCAAGTTAATTTACATTATATGGACCTGCCAGCTTCTAAATATTTACTACACTAGTCACTATCTTTATCAAATATCCCTTCATCATTTTAGGCAGGATTATCATCATCTACAAATACCTTCCTTTTTTTTTTTTTTTTTTTTTCAGTCATTCAGCAATCTGCATTATGTCCCATAAGTGCCAGGAACTGGGCCAGGTGTTGGGACTTAAGGATGAAGGCCACCCTTCCTACATACTTTCATTAAGCTCAATATTTTTCTTGACTATAGCAGCCTTTTCTCAACTCCTTTCACTTAAAGAAATATATTTAAAAACATATTTAGTTATTCAGCACTATAGAATGTGAAGTAAAGCTCACAGGTATTTAGTCAAAGTGTCCTAAACCAACCTTTGCCCTAAAGACATTTAGCTTTTTTTTTTTCACTCTGCAGAATTTATTTTGTTTCAAGATGTTTGTAGCAGAAAGCACGACACAGAGATTAAATATCAGTGTTATTCTAAAAACAATCATCTGCAAAATTTAGATTCTCTCTACAATGACTGCTTTGAAGAATGAAAAATTCAGTCACACAATTGGTTTTTAGTCTTGAGAATAACAAATGTCATATTTGACTGGCTTGCATTAAATTGACTATGTCCCTTAGTTAGAACGGACTGGGAAATTGTTTCCAAAGTATTTGGGATTTACAGCATTTTTCACCCCAATTTTCAGCACAGCTTCAAGACCACCCACTGAACTACCAGGCAACTTGTAGGGCACACACTCTGCCTACAAAGGGATGATCACTTTCTTCGTCCATTGACCCCTCTCTAGAATGGGTACTTCAGTTGCTTAGTGAAAGAGAACTCATCTTACAGTCACTTTCATTTCTTTAATCCATGGGTTTTCTCATTTCAGCTCCAATCAGAGGTCAGAATGTTTTCCTTCCATCAGTTAGCGTTTTCATTCACCTACAGCTGTTCAAAGGTAACCTGAAAGTTGCTTACAGAAAGAAATTTATAATGTGGTGCATGACACTCCAGTTCTGTGCCTTACATGGTTAGCATAGTCCACAGAGCTTCAGTCCAAGTTGGTGATGAATGACTGGCTACAGGATAATTAAATAAAGGAATGGTTGAATTATTATATTAAACCCCTCCAAATCCATGGGCAGTAATGAGTATTGGAGTTATTAAATGACCAGATACCACAGAAATTACTGACATATTTTTAAGCAGGTTGCATTTTTTTTCAAGTAGGAAATGTTTTCACTTCTAGTATTAGCCAACTTAGGACATCCTATTATTTTATCTAGTGTCTAGGTAGGAAACAACAATCAACTCAAAAGGATGACTAAAGAGAGTTTAATGTAAGGAGGTTTACCATGATGGAGGCAAAGTTAAGTGCAATCTCATAACCAAGGATAGTTCAGTGCCACTGAGCAGGACTTTTGAGGGTCTGGCATGGGAAGCAGTCAGTTGCTGGGTGGAGAGGGCTGCCTGATAGGAACTGTAACCTTGGATAGAGTCTCAGAATACAAGCTGTTGGAATACAAGTGCTTTCCTCATTCTCCACCATTCCTTCAAATTTTTGGCAAATGTCTTCCATTGGCTACACTGGAAACCCAAGCTGGAGGGCAAGTAAGCCTGTTAGTAAAGACCCTCAAGGTTCAAGTCTTGGGGTTCAGAGCAGGGTGGAGAAGGATGAAAAGTGGACATGGAGGGGCAAACCAAAAATACCCAGATGACTTTTCTATCAGTTGAGGTGGCTAATTGTAGTCTACAAAGTATTAACATGTCCCTTCTTATCTATATATGTGCAGAATGATCAGTAGTAGGGAAAACATGAGTTTCACTGATAAAAGTCCAAAAGAAGAAAAATGTATTGCAACAGAAAAGAAAACTAGAACCATTATCTACTTTAGATTTCTAATGATATAATTTGTTGAAAATCAAAGTTGAACATCATAAGTATTTCTCAAATGTGTTTGATAAAATGGTCTAAAAATTGTTCATGTCATTTTTTTTTGCCATTTATATTTAGAAATAAAAATACCATTATTTCTGTCTCAAAAGTAAAATATATTGAGTTCTTTAGGACTGGAGAGGTGTAAGGGCATGTTACGGGCTTTTAGGAGGTCTTCAAGGACACCAGGGAAGCAGGGCAGTGCAGGGGAAGAACCCAAACAAAGCTGGGATTTTCTAGCTCAACCTATTCCACAGAGACTTCTGGAGCATGGATGGTGCCACAAAATTGTCCTGCAAGGACAGAACCAGTCCTTAGGAGCAGGCTATTCTAATGGTGACAGAAGCTTATCTCCCAGGTGTCTTGAGTCAAGGGGGTTCTCTGTGGCTGACAGTAATTATCCAAAAAAGGGTGCTTCTGTGAACCACCCAAAACCAACACCAGCAGCTGGGGGATGGGTACACTGGCCCAGTAAAGGAGATCTGGGTGGGGCCCAACATCTACCAGGTAGATACCTGTAAGCTTGTAGGCAGAATCGTGGCAACAATGACTATTTCCAAATTTTAAAGGTAGGGGTTGAACAGCCTTATCATATTGCAAAACACAATAAATCACCTTGTCTCTGGGAATATCCTATAGAGTAATTAGATAATTGGTATAGATAAGGTGACCTGAAAGAAACATGTGAAACAGGGGTTTGCTTGTAAATGCAGCAGCCTTTTGAAGCTTCCCATGAGAAGCTGTCTACTTATCTGTTCTCTTTTTCCCCTTCGTGGCTTCTTCTTCTTTATTTTCATTTGACACATCCAGGAATTGTTCTGAGGCTCATGGATGGAACTTCCTTACTGGGCCAGCTGTTAACCTTTAGTTGTCGAGTCATTAAGAGATGGGGGTGCTGGAGGAGGGGCTGAGGAGGTGAGGATGAAGTGGTAGGAACCTAGTTTGGGGGTGCTCTGGAAATAAGCTGATTTTCAACCTTCTGGGAAGTATTTCATTCTGGCTCTACCATTTGCTACCAATGAAATATCAGCCCAAGAAAGTTATTTCTGGTATTATTTATTGTCACTGTTATTATTGTGTTGCTTTAAGTGAAACCTTAATTAACTGTGGCTTTGAACCTTATGGTAGTTCAACAAATCACAAGCAAAGTCAGACAGACACTCATAAAACCATCCCCCCAATACAATTATAATTATAGCTGTAACTTAATCCAAAATGAAGATTTTCACAATACTTTTGTATCTAGTATAAAATAAAAAAGTTACATTACAGCATAGAAACATACCTACTGTTGTAAGTCATTATTTATTATACATTTTGTAGCAAGGTAGATAACTTTCTAATCATAAGCTATATAACCCTGAAGAAAATGTAGCTGGTATATAAGCAATTGATGATTTTTCTGTTCATAACTTTTTAAACTGTGACACTTTAATGCACAGTATTGCTAATTTAGTTTTCTTCTAATATCATTTGTACCAAGTCTCCTAAAATCCATCACAGTTGAGAACAGCATCTAGACAGTTATTATGATACAATCAAAAGAAAAGCTGGCAAATAAAAAAAAATGGAGAGTGAAAAGAAGTGCTGATTAAAATAACAGTATGGTTTATATGAGGCTTCTTTTAAATTTGTATTTCCTAAATTCCATCTTTTGGGATACTCAAATCACACTAAAACATTGTAGTACTGGAAGTCAGCTTTATTTTATAGGTCAAAAGAGAAAAAAAAGGAAAACGTTGCATTTATTTCTCCATAGAAAGAGTTCAGCAATGTAATTAAATAAATATGGCATCTATTTGAATAGTTTTCTTACTAGTGAGGAAAGAAAAGGCTCTATTTCCCTGAAGCCATTCATTCTATTTCATTGTTTAAGAAGGGACAAGTCGACCATTGTTGAATAAGTGGTCTTGTCAAATCTATATCTGATTTGAAGAAGTCAAGATTTTTATGGGAACGAAACATGTGAAATGCATTTAATCCAGTCCTTGAACACAATCTTTCCCTTTATGTCTACAGAAGAATCCTATTTCAGTTTTGGAACCATCTGCTTTTGCCTTTTGCCACTGAGTATGTCGATAGATAATTTCTCAGGGTGCAGTCAAGTGAAGAACCTAAAAAAGCTACAGCTTAAATAATGACATCTGTGCAAGGTATAGAGGAAGAGGAGGTAGAAACATGCAAATCAGTCGCACACTGTCAACACAGAAGCCCAAGTCCCAAACAAGCCAAATGGGACAGTTTTTAGAACATGAACTTACCCCTGTCAAAGGGATAGAAAGGAGTAATAATTGGTTTGGTGCATTCATTTGGAATGGAAAAGCAAAATCAACTCCATCAATTCTGCAAAATCAAAATAGAAAACAGAACAGTTTAGTCAAGGAACTAGTATGGATGACCCATGGACATAAACAACACATGGGAATGACTGTGGGAGGAAGATAAGGAGGGTGGGGAAGGGGAGAGCAGAGGGGGAAAAATGAGATGAATGTAATATAACAACAATAACATATATATATGTATATATAAATAAAATAAAATAAAATCCCCTACAAAACAAAAACAAAATCACCTCCAGCATGAATGAAAGATGAGTTAAAAACTTTCCAGTGTTAGATTTGAATGACTCAGTTTGCTAACACAGCATTTCATCAAGTCCAAAATAGCATGACTCTCTTTTCTTCACAGCAATCATGCTTTTGGTTCATTTTTAGCTCTGCATCAGGTGCACCCCCTACCGTGCCCAGCAAGGTGTTGGCAGGTAAGTTGTAGCAATCTTTTTCCCAGGCAATGGGCTCCAGTCCCTCATACAGGAAAATCACAGGTTTGGTGAGGTGTGAAGAGATTTGATTTTACTAAAAGCTTATAGCTGAGGTTGTGCTCTCCTATTCAACACAAAGGATGCCTTCTGTGCAATTAATGCAAGTTTTACATCCTTTTCAATTTGGCTCTAAAATATCTCTGATCATAATTCCCTGACTGATAATTCTTTTCCAGATGGACTGTTTTAAGTGTTTTTCACCACTTCAGAAGTTCAGATTAATGTTGAGAAAGCTCTTCGTCAAGTCGTTGTTTTGGTAGAAAATCCAGGATAATGTGCCCTTAGTCTTAAGCATCTTATTTTTAAAGTCATTTTGACCTTGAAGGACATTAATACTTGGATGTGAAGTTTCTAGCTAAGAATTAAATCAGGGTCAGGAAGGTTCCACTTACGTTATTTCTGTATCTCCGATTGCCTGTCCTCCTCTTCACATCTACCCACCTTTCCCCTTTTGCAAGACTCAATTCAAAACCTATTTCTCCCTTTAAACCTCTGCAGTCGCTCTGATATTCATCAGCCATGCTGGAAAGTAAAGTGCACTCAATGATTGCACTTCCGAGTCTTCTCACCTCCTGGGGACTGTGATTCTCAAACTCTATCTACCCTGCATCAGTAACACACGGAGGGTTTTTAAACACCAATGGTTGGGCACTTCCCCGGAGTTTCTGATTCCATAGGTCTGAGAAAGAGCCTGAGAATGTGCATTTCTAACCAGCTCCCAGGTGAGGCAGATGCTGCTAATCCAGAGCCCACACTTAAAGAATCTCTGTTGTGGGAAATGCCCTTTTCTCCTCTGCTTGTCTCATTCTTCCCTCCACCCCAGAAAAAATTATTTTTATTCTTCTTAAATATATTTTGTTTTGTTTTAACAAGCAAGAAGTCATTGGCAAATTAAAAAAGTGAATATGGGAAGAAAATATTTCATCCCTATCAGCTTGAGTCAACTCATAATTAATTTAGCATCTATTGTGACTCCAATGCTGTTTATACCCATTAAGAAAGTAAAAGAGTGCTTGCTTTGGCAGCACATATACTAAAATTGGAACAATACAGAGAAGATTAGCATGGTCCCTGCGCAATGATGACACACAAATTTGTGAACCATTCCATATTTTTCAAGTCTTAAAAAAAAAACAAAAAACTCCTCTTATTCTTGAGTATTATAATCCACTAGGTGATCATATATATATCAAGGTCTGTCTGGAAAAAGGCCAGTCATTGTTAATATAACGAGAATGGTTTGTGCAATGTTGATGTAACTTGCCAAGCAAGAAGAGTGGACTGGAATGCGAATGTACAAACAATGCCTCCTTCGCTGTACTAGTCAGTGAAGCCATTGAGTAAGCACGTGTACTGTGTGGTTGTCACATTCAAAATGACTGAGTAGAGCAACAAATCTGCATCAACTTTTTATTAAGCTATTACATTCCTCCATGGAAACTATTCAGTGATTAAGAAGGCTTTCGGAGACAATGCAATGAGTGCAGTGCAAATAAAAATGTGGTAAATATGCTTCAAAGATGGTTGGGAATCTGTTGAAAGTGATCCATGTTCTAGAAGGCCTGCAACAAGCAGAACAGCTGAGAATGTTCAACGTGTATCGACTGCAATCAACAAAGATCGGTGTTGATTGGGGATCAACACCTGATCTGGGGATTCCCAAAACTATTGTGTCTAAGATTTTGACACAGCATCTTGGCATGAAATGTGTCTCGGCAAAATTTGTTCCATGGATTCTGCTACCAGAACAGAAGGAATATCATGCTACAGTTGCTAATAGCTAGATGCAAACCACTACCAATGAACCATATTTCCTTAAGAAGGTCATAACTTGAGGTGAATTATAAATCTATGGCTATGATCCAGAAATAAAGGCCCAGTTGCTCCAATGGAAACCACCTGGTTCTCCATGCTTAAAGAAGGCATGACAAAGATGCAGCAAGATCAAGACAATGTTTTCAACAGTGGAATGGGGCACTGGGAGAACTGTGTGAGGTCCCAAGTGCTTACTTTGCAGGGGACTGAGACCTAGTTATCCCACATACAAATGTATTGTATCTTGTATTTTCTTCAATAAATGTCTATTTTTTCATAGTACATGGTTGGACACTTTCTGGACAGATTATCTCTCTCTCTCTACACACACACACACACACACATGTGTGTGTGATCTTGATCATTCTTAATCCAATGAATGGTGCAGGTGTCATCATATGTGTGTGTGTGCATGCGTGTGTGTATGGGAGGTAAGTCCAGAAAGTATCCAGCCATGTACTATGAAAAATAGATACATTTCTTGATGAAGATACAAGATACACGAAACATTGTACAGAGGACAATGATGCCTCAGACCCTTTTAAAGCAGGCACCTTGGGATCTCACACAGTTTTCCCATTTGCCATCAGCTGCCCCATTATATTTTCCTGAATCTCATCAATTATTTGAAATTTCTTCCCTTTCAAAGATGATTTCAGTTTTGGGAAAAGCCAGAAGTGGGAAGGTGCTAAATCTGGGCTGTAGGGAGGCTGAGTCACCTGGGTGATTTCATGTCTCTCCAAAAAATTCTACATGAGACATGATGCATGAACTGATGCATTGTCATGATGAAGCTGCCAATTACCAGTTGCCCATAGCTGCAGCCTTTGGAATCATCTGAATAGTTTCTGTGGAGCTATGTTCAAATTTAACACAAAATTTAATGCAGACTCATCTCTCTACTCACTCAGTCACTTTGAATGCAACAGCCACACAGTACACATGCTCACTCAATGGTGTCTACCACCCCCACTGACTAGTACAGTGAAAGCATCATTGTTCAGATATGTACATTTCAGTCCACTCTCTGGTTGCCAAGTTACATCAATGTTGAGCAAACCATTCTTATTATATTAATAATGGTTGGATTTTTTCTGTGCATATATACATATGCACATATATATATGTGTGTATATATATATATTTACATGTCTATCTATCTATTTATAATATGATACTGTTTAACCCAAGTATTCAAATTCTTTTCCTTTCATAAGTAAAAGATAGTAATTATTCCTATTTTCTAGGTAAAGGAAATGAAATTCAGAGAAGCTGAATGACAGCAAAGTGAAAGATCTGGGTTTTAGTTCTAAAATGTCGGGATCTTCACTCTCAAGTACGTGCAGGTAAATGTCTTCTCTAGGGGGTGTTATATGTTTGTCAGAGAGTCACATTCTGAAGAAGAAAGGATATTTCAATACAAACTAATTAGGGAGCATCTGCAAGTGTTAGGTGAAGATGAGATACCCAAGTTCCCAAGTCAGACCCAAGTCTGACTTTCTATACAAGTGAGATTTGTTCAGTTATTGTTGAGCTTGCTTTTTGCCTATTTCTTTAAGCAGAATCCACACCAAAGATTGATTAAAAATCTTGGATGTGACCCAGCTTTCTTTCATGGAGCATCAGAGGTGGCAGAAATGTTAGAAACCACCTCTAGTGACATCTCTATTTTGAAGAAAGGAAACTGAGGCCCAGAAAGGCCTGAAGACTGTGATATAACCATCCTAAACTTAGCAGGGCTGGGACTTGAATGTCCTACCATGTTGGCCCATGCATGCCATGCTCATCTTCATGAATGACTCAGTGACATTGAAATAGCATTCCCTACGTAGCCTAGTCTACCAGGCAGGTGGTCCCAGGAATTGCAATATGACCTAGGTGAGGTTCTCACTGGTTCAACCCTCCTCATATCAGCTCCAATGAAGCAGGTAGTCATGCCATTCTAATCACACCTTTTTTGAAACAACTTTTGCTAATTTTATATAAGAAGGACAGATTTGCCACATTCTAACACATTTTTCAAGATTCCTCTCCATATCACCTCCCCGTTGAAAATTTCCCCATGGAAGCATTATGTTTTCCTAAGCTTGCCCTCTCACTCACAAGTGGTCCTACCTCAGTGAATGCAGGGTAGCTGGGTTAGTCTACCACAGACTGGGTGGCTTCAACCACAGACATTTATTTTTCTCACAGCTCTGGAGGCTGGATGGCCAATGCGTGGGTAGAAGTACAGGGGTTCCTCAGAGCCCCATGTGGCTTCTTAATGTTTGCTTAGCCCTGAATACTTGCCATGTCTTCTTCCCTTAAAGTAGACAGTTGACTCGTTTTTTAATATTTGTGTGATCTTGATCATTCTTAATCCAATGAATGGTGCAGGTGTCATCATTATAGCCCTTCTGTATTCTCCCAGAGTTACTGGGACTCTGAAGGTCTGATTTTCATCAAGCTGGTAATAAAGACTTTAGGTGGTCATGGGTTTACTCTTTAAATCTCCCTTTCTTCCCTGGAACTAAAGGCACAGGTCTTCTTTTATTAGTATCATTCTTGGCTGTGATGTCCACGGTGGCAACTTAGGGACTCCATTTGCTTCTGTAAGTGCCCTGTCACTTAGATAAATTTCAGGGCACTCCTTGGCTCCAGGCCTCTCTCTGGAGCCTCCTCAGCTGGACTAATTTGATATATTGCCTCAACAAATCCCATCAGCCCTGCCCGATTTGGAGCTGAGGGTGAAGATAGTTTATAGGGGCAATAACAACAGAAATGTCCTCTCTGAGACAGGCAAATAATTTCCTCTCTGCTCCAGTCTAGTACTATTTCCCTTAATCTTCTTAATGCCTGAGAAGCTGCTGTTTCCTTTGTCCTTAAAGCTGTTTTCCTCCCTGAAGGTTAATGCACTGAAGGGAGAGCAGGCTTGCCCTTTCTGTTCCTTTGGGCAGTTACCCTATTTTCTTGTTTCATTTGGCATTTGCGTTAGTGTTGAAATATATGATTCATAGTCACTGGTGGTCTGGGTTAAGCTAAGGACCCAAGTTGCCTACTCAAAAGTTCCTTCAGGACAGAACCAAGTTGGCTTCCTGGGTACTTGCTTAATGGGCAGGGTGGCTGATGAACCCTGAGCCTACTCACCCAACTTGTGTCCTCAAAGGACTTCTAGGCCCTCATCTCTGCTGGTAACTCAATTCCCATTCCCTCCATATTCCTGCAGGCTTCATTGCTAACCATTCTCCCTATATTGAGTTTCCAACCTCTCCACCCTCTTTAATTCTCCCTGAAAATGACTTCCCTTAAGTTTCTGGACCTCCACCCCACCCCCACCCCATCAGCTGACATCTTCTGTCTTTGAGTACTGCCTTGCCTCAGGGAAGGAGGTCTTAGGTCTGGACTGGGGTGAAGGCCCTCCTGAATCTTTAGTTACTTCTGCAAAATCTATTTCACTTCATTATTTAATCAATGCCAATGTTATCATTTTTTTTTTTTCCTGTTTAAAACATTTCCTACATTTAATAGAGAAAGTTCCCAGCTCTGCTGTACCTGTCCAGCTAGCTAGCCTTGCATTTTCTCATCTCTCTTCTTGGACGAAGATCTGTTCTCTACTGCCAACACTTTTGATGGAAAAAGACCAGAACACCCTCAATTGGATACCTGCTGCCTGTAACCACTCCATTATGATTCTACTATTTTTCTATGTCCCAAGTCATTTTTGGTAAATGCATTATGAATGGGATTTGGGGGTAACTTTATTGTAATCACCTATGTGGTGCATGGATAGCTAGATCATAAAATTTTAACAATAAACATTATTTTTCTATTTACAATGTTTTTTATCTTTCTAATTTTTACCAAAAAATTTAGTTTTATTTGCAAAGGAGGTATGTGCTGTTGAGATTTTTGAATTAGTTAACTGTCTTTTTACTGATCTTTGTTATATTACCTAGTAATATCTGCATTTAAATGTTGTCAGTAGTTGATATAAATTTTTAAAAAGTCCTAGAAGGTATGTTGCAGAAGAACTTGGGACTGGGAGTGGAATACCTCTGTCTCCTTCTAGCTATACCATCCTATCTGTGTGGTCTTGGTCCTGTCTCACTGGCTATCTGGGTATAAGTTTATTTTATGAACAAAATAAGCATTTTTGTACCAAGTAGCCCCCAAATTTCTTTTCAGATCTAGCCTTCTATGTGTACATGATGATGGTCAACATTGTGAAATTTTGTGTTATACATTCCAAATCACATTTAAATGTGATTAAAAAATTTTTTTTATTATTATTTTTAAAGACTTTATTTATTATTTTTCAGGGAGACGGGAGGGGAGAGAGTCAGAGAGGAAGAGAGACATCAATGTATGGTTGCCTTTCACCCGCCTCCAGCCATGGACCTGGCTGGAGACCTGGCTTGCAACCTGGTTATGTGCCCTGGCTGGGAATCGAACCAGCGACCTTTGGGTTCACAGGCTGGTGCCTTATCCACTGTGCCACCAGACAGGGTAACTATGCCATTTTGAAAAGCATAACAATTCCTTTTGTTCAGTAATAGCTTTTCATACCATGATTGGAGAATGACTGGAGGAAATGAGGCTGAAATGGGAAAAGAAAAAGGAGGGGAGAACTGAGCTTCAAATAACGGAATGAACACTTCACAAATTGTAAACAGCTATCCTCCAGCAGGTCTTGAAGGCTGAGAAAAGAAGAATTGTAGGACAAAGTTTTAAACTAAGTATTTGCTTGATTTCCTGGTTCCAAAAAGGGGGTGAGTGTGCATAAGGATTCCACAATTGTTTCTTTTCACTTCATTGGAATCATTGCTAAGAATTTCTCTACCCGACATGACAATCTTGTCACCCTGACCTTGAATCTTCCCCATATCCTTTCTGAATAATATATGTATTTGGTTGCACATATTTATATTTGCATTTATCAGAGAGATAGCCAATGCATAGCTTGTATAGTATATATGTTACATAAATATGCTTTAGATATCTCTCTATATTATTAAATTACAATAAGTACCATGTTCTGTTATTTAGAAATAAAAAGCTGTCCATGAAGTAGGAAGATGGTTTTATAGGTGATTATTTTCCATGTCACATTCTTCGTTTATACAGGCTTCTAGTATGAGTCCAGGCAGATCTTTCTGTGTAGTCTCCTTAAACCTTCTAATCCAGTTGAGAATGCCAATCTGATGTACTGAGCAATAATTGATTCCCTTTATAAGCGTTACCAGGAACCAGTTTCCCTTTTTCTTAAATGTCTGAACATGTTTCTTTCAGCAGCTGCATACAGCTTTTGAGCCTTTTGTTTTCATATTTGATTTCTTTCTGTCTATTGTACTTTTTGTGACTTCCAGTTAACTCTTCGCTTCTTTCCTTTGTCCTCAATCTGATCTGTAATGTCTTGGTCTCCAGTTCAAGTATTTATTCTTTTCAGCCATTAAATAATAATCTTAACATTTCTAAATATGATATTTTAAATTTATGTCACTTCCATCTAATGCTGGAACAAAGGTTACACAATAAACTTTTGGACATATTACATATACTATATATTTTGGAAGGAGGTGTTTCTTTTTTGGCTTCTGGAGTAAGGTTTCTCCAGTGCTAAAGGATTATGTAAATGAGACTATTTTAAGATGACTAACTTCTAGAAGATACTCTGTGATTGGGGATTTCCTTTCAGTTTCACTGTGGCCCTTCATAAACCACAGCTGGTCAACCAGGGAAGAGGATTTGCTCAAGAAGGTTCACATTCCTGAATCTCTCATTTTATACTCAAGTATTTCAGAAGGCCATTCATGGTTGTGGGCGGACTATTTTGGAACCCCACAGCTGTATGTGATTGAAACTGAATTTAAGCTATATTAGGCCAAAAGGGGCATGGGACAATATTAAAAATTCTCTTGTAATCCAAGAGTAGGATTCAGGAATGCCTGGAATTAGGGTTAGCAACACTCTCAGTATTCTTTCACTGTGTTATTTATACACATCTATCTTATTCTTCATTTCCTAAATACATGCTTCTCGTTTTCCCATAGCATGAAACCCAGGCTATTTTTCCACAAATCAAACCTTTTAGAAGAGATTGACTTTCACATTTCCAGGTCCCAAATTCCCATGGAATGAATCAGTAGTCACCAGCCTGGCATGAGGTTTTCACTCCTAGGCCTATAGAGAAAGTTGAGAACTTAAAGAAGACAGGGTTAATCAAATTTAAAACAAAGAGTCACCTCTCCATCCTGACCTTCAGAGCCATGACATAAAGTCACCTGACTTGGGTAGGGAGCTTCTGAAGTAAACCTTCCAAAGGGAGGACAGGGAGTAAAAACTCTCCCAGGCAACTGGTTCATGCCTTCTGCTCTCTTCTAAAGTCTCCAACATCATCTTCCCCCATTCCTTAGCCTCAGCCTTGCTTTCCATCCCACTGAAAAATAAAAGCAAACAGAGAATCAGACATGTTCTATTAGTAAATCTAATACTTCTTTACTTTGTTGTATCCTCCAATAACCACAGGTGTTATGCCCTCCCTTATTCTGTGTAAAGCCAATTCCTCTATCTCATCCTTAGTTCCCATTTTCTCTCTGCTACTTCTCTCTTCCTGCATCACCAACTTCCCCACTCATAGCATCATTTCCATCAGCATGCAAACGAACCATAAATCTTCCAGTTAAAAATCCTCCCTTGACCCACATGTTCCTCAAATTATTGTTCCCTCCCTGCTCCTTTTGGAAAAAAGCCATTAGAAGATTTATCTATAGTCTATGTTGTCAGTCATTCACTTTCCATTCTTCTTGAACCATTCCCTGTCAGGCTCTTCCTCCCACTACTTCTCAAAAACTGATCTCATCATGGTCACCAGTGATATAACATTGTCAAAGTCAAAGGTAAATCTCAGTCTTCATTTTTATTTTAACCATCAGCAGCATCTGTCACAGTTGATCAGTTCTTCCTTCCTAAGATGCTTTAAAAAATTGTGTCAACAGAGAATGAATTTTGTTAATGAAAACATAAGACCTCAATGCATATTCTGTATCAAACACTACTAATATCCATTAAATGCTCCTTGGTCAAAATACAGATGATACATACTTGAGATGCATTCTGGTTCTTCTGATATATGACCTGAGAGTTGTGCTTTCCTCAGGTTTTAGAGCTGAAGCTAAATATTTAGTAAAGCTGAATGTACAATAAGCCAATGTCCTTTTGGAAACAAGTTAACTTTTCTCAGCTATCTTTGAATATTTATTTATTTCTACCATACAAATCACTATTCATGATCCATAATTCCTGCTGTTACAGAGAAGCATCATAAATTTAAAGGGCTGGTTGTCCTTTGTCCTAATCCACAAAAATAAAGCAATTCTTTTCTAAAATACAGAATGTTCACCTGTCTTAACTCTAATACAGGAGAATAATGTCCTGGAAACCAACTTTATGATGTTATATTGCTGTTACAGGCCCATACTTCTAAATGGTGTATAATGGGCCTGAAATTCACACCATACATCTTTTAGTGATTACATGATATAGTGATTACTACATGAATGTTTGCTGCTCTTATTTCTAGGTATCTCAAACATACCACATCTAATATAAAGCATTTTACCTTTCATCTTTGTCTCACCTCCAAGCCAAAGAGGACATAGACAATTACCTACTTTCCGAGGTATTTCCTTCTCTCTTCTTCAACTCCAATATCTCCTTTGCTTTCTTTACTCTCAGATGATGATTATTCTTCTTATTTCACTGAAAAATCTACTCCTCTGGCTGAATTTTCCAATTCAAGTAAAAGCAATTCTGTTCTCCCAGGTACATAGACCAAAATCCTTGGTGTTAGGGTTGACCTATTTTTCTTGTTAACAGCTCATGCCCAGTCTGTCAGCAGGTCCAGTTGGCTCTGCAGAATTGAGTAATTTTTACCACCATTACCACCCTACACCAAAGCATGTCCATTTATTTTCTGATTGGACAACCTCAGGTGGATAACTGATCTCCCAGGGGCCACCTTTGCTTCTCTTCATTCTTTTATCCTTAGAGAAAATCAGGTGTCTATTGTCTCCTGTTCTTATTAAAATGCCACCACCATAAAAGCAAGAACTTTTTCTGTTTTGTTCTCTGCTATTCTCCAAGAACACTGGAAGCATGCAAAAACAAAGTGAGTTGAAAGAATCCACTCATGTGTGAGCTCACTGACAAACCAGGACCTTAGCTTATCAACTTTTATGTTTCTTATGCATAACATTCCGTCAGACAAAAAGCAGGTGCTCAAATATATTTGTTCAAAAAATACCTGAGTTGCTGGGAATAGTATAAGTAAAGTCTAAATTCCTCTCTCTAGTTCTTTTCACAGGTTGTCCTTCCTTTTGTTTCCCTTATTGTAAGGACACTGTAAAAAGTCAAAGGGATAAAGCTCTCTGGTATTTCTAAAGGGTCATTTATTTGTAGGGATGAAGAGCTGCAGATCATAGTGGATAAAAATGGGGAATTGATTGAATAAAAAGCACAGAAGCAGAGTTGTTGACAGGGAGGTGAAGATGCAGACTCTGTGTGGGAGATGATAACATCTCTTACTTAGGAACATGGGGGTCTCTGAGCTTTCAGAAGCTAAAGCAAAAATGCTCTGGTACTTAAGCATAGCAATAAATAGCTTTGTTTATTTCTTCTTTCACTCATTTATTCTTACCTTCCTATGAGCTCAATTCCTTTTTTCTTTCTTTCCTTTATCTCTGTGGACTGAGCACTTACTATCTGCCTGATATGTGAAGAAGTGAAGTCACAGATGAGATCCTTGTACCTATGGAGTGTGTTGCACTGGATTGGTGAGCTATGGGAGACATGAGAATGAGATGATAAAATTGTTGACATCATTGCAGGAAGATGTAGGTACACCTGAGGTGCTATTTCCATACATACAGAGGAGTGTCCAAAGACAAGGGTGGGAAAGAGGATATTTCCTAGAAGATTCTGATATTTGATCTGGGTTTTAAAAAATCACTAAGAATCTTCTAGCTGACACAAAGGACAAAGGCATTCTAGATAGAGGGGGCAGCAATACAGATATGCTGGGGATAAAGCCAGGTATATTCTGAAAACTACAATTGGCCCATGTATCTAGGGAAGAGATGGCATGTTTTGGTAATTAAAAAGATAAAACTAAAGGTAGGCAGAAACCACAGTATGACATTAATAGAAACTAAAATAAGGCATCTGACCTTATTCTGGGTGTTCTAGCAAGTGATTTCAGAATGAAAATCAGGGAAGTAAAAACAAATTCAATTTTTTGTTTTAATAAGGTAGCATTAATAAAGACAGGGTTTCTTTATTTATTGAGGATTTTTAATGTGCCAGGCAGTGCTTATAAGTTTAAGGGATTAACATAGTGTCTCATTTAATTCTTCTAATAAACTTCTGAAAAAGTATTTGTAGGTTTGTTTAGAGAACTTTCCTTTAGGAATACAGCTAATGTGCCATCAAAATTCTCAGGTCTCTAACTCGAAATCTTAAGTGTTAATCACCATTTTTGTAAGTGTGACTAGAAGAGAGGTTGAAGGAAGATGTGGTAGAGGAGATGCAGGGAGGTAGGTTAGTATGGGGCAAACCTGGAGTACAATGATGAGAGCGTGAACTAAAACAATGGCAGCGGAGATTAAGGGAAACAGTGATTTTGAGACAAATGAAGAACTAGAATGTATAGGATGGTGACTAACTTGATGTTGAAGAGCAAGGAAAAAGAGTGTTTAGAATGTCAGGTTTTGATCATGATAGCTGAGTGGGAGGGAGGGCCATTCATTCATAGCAGTATAAGAAGATTAGGTTGGAAGGGTTCTGACGTGTTGACTTGGAGGGGCCTGTAGGACACAGGCAGTTGGATTCACAGGATTGAAACCCAGAGGACAGCCATCAGCAGGTGTACGTGGATAAGATAACCAAAGGATGGCTGGTAAGCTTATTAGAATAGAGGATTTAGGAAAGAGCTCTTTGCCTAGACATTTAGTAGGTTACAAGGAGAAGGAAACATGCAAAAGGAGTTTGAAAGGGAACAGAAGAAATAGTAAAAATAAAGCTTGGAGAGAGAAACATCCCAGATGCTGGGGAGAAGGGATTTCACATAGAGGAGATGGTCAATGATGCAAAATATCACAACAAAGACAAGAAAGATAAGAACAGAAGCATGTCCATCATATCTGATGATATCACGGTCATTAGTCAACTTATCAAAAGAAATCGACTTGGTATTACAGAAGCTGACCCCGCCTGGAAGATAGAAGAATAGGTGAAAAATGAAGAGCTGGAGCAGCCAAGGTGAAGGCTAAGGGAGGTGTGGGATATCTGCTAAAGTTGGGTAGGATCATGGGAAGGATTATGGGGAGGGGACAGAATCCAGGGAAATGTTGGAAAGATTATTTTTGAATAACAATAATGTTGGCAGAACTCTGAAATAGATTTATAACTTGTTTCAAATGTGCTGGTGAGATAAAGGTGGATGGATGCTATATATATATATTCCTTTATCTTTATTCAGGCTTGCAGTCTACACAAAAATGGTTACCTTTTTAAGTATAAAATAGTTTTTCTTTCTTTTTTTCTTCTCTCTTTGCTTCTCTTCTCCATATTTCCTGGAGCATAGGCATTTAGAGAGTAGAAGTTAAGTTTTATTCATCATCAGTAAATTCTTTCTGTTAGTGCCAGTATTAACAGTCCCCACCACTGCTGTCAGTGGAAGATGTTAAGCTGGGTTAGGATGCCTCTTTGACATGGTGCTTCATTCCAAGTTATCAACACTGTAAAGCTGACTTTTTATTTCCATGTCATGATCATTTTGAAGGAAGCTGCATCCTTGATTCCAGTTTTAGTTCCCTTTGACTGAAATATTAAACAATGTCATATTTCAAGGGTTTCAATACAAGAATCAGAAAATGGCTTCTTCCTTTCTTAACTAAAGTAGGGGAACATTTGTAATCATAAAGAAAGGGTCTGTGGTTAACATTCTTTATGTTCCTGAATAAACACTTCAAGTAAGATGGAGTTCATTGATTTCAGAAGCATTTAATTGCAGCAGGAGCAGGTGGGGCAGGGAGTGGAGATAGTGAGGGTAAAATGGACAGCATGCTTCCTCAGATGGAGTTGTTTACCTTAGAGGCAGGGCACTGGAAGATGTACATTTCCAGGTTGGCTCTGCACTTTGGTATTTGTACATAGGCTGTAACTTTTCCCAAGGATAAATGAGATAGCCTGCACTTCCCTCACATTTGAGTGCCAGTGACCTCACTCTTAGGCAATGTCAAATGGCCTAGAACCCAATGGCTTTTTCTGCCAAGAGATTATGCCAAGCCTTCCTGAAATCTGTGGTTGTTCCAGTAAGGAGTACTTAGACCAGCGAGGCACCATTGAATGTCTAAGGACTCAAAATCTCTGTGCTGGCTGCTGTGGATGCTCAATAACAGTTAAACAGCTGATAGCAGCTTGCTCATCAGCAGCTTTTTAACTACCATTGAGTATCCGCAGCAGCCAGCATTGTATATTTTACAAAATGGTGCACCTGCTATGGAAAAAAGTAGGGTGGTTCCTCAAAACATTAAAAAGTATATAGTAATTCCACTTCTGGTTATATATCCAAAATAACTGAAAGCAGAGTCTCAAAGAGATACTGATATTCCCATGCTTATAGCAGCATTGTTCATAATAGCAAAAAATAAGTGGAGGCAACCTAAGTGTTCAAGGACAGACAAATGGATAAACAAAATGTGGCACACACACACACACACACACACACACACACACACACACTAGAATATTATTCAACCTTAAAAATGAAAGAAATTTTGATACTTGCTACCACATGGATGCATTTTGAGGACATTATACTAACTGAAATAAGCCAGTCACAAAATGACAAATACCAAATGATTCCACTTATATGAGATGTCTAAAGGAGTCAAAGTTACAGAAACAGAAGACAGAATGGAGAGGAGCGATTAAACGGGGAATTATATTAAGGGGTATAGAGTTTTAGTTTTGCAAGATGACAATATTCTGGAGCTTGGTTGCTTAAAAATATGAATACACTTAATACTACTTAACTGTATATGTTACTTCAAATGGTTTATATGGTTAAGTTGTATGTTATATGTATTTTACCACAATGGAAATAAAAAGGATGATGGGAGAGGAACACTTGTGGAAGAAAAAAGGATTAGGCAGAGGAAGTGTGATAGAGATCTAACAATCTCTGTCAGGCCAGGAGGAGCTCAGGAGCAAAGTTTGTCTCCTAGTGAAGGCTGCATTGGGTGGAAATGGTTGGCCTTTGCTTCACTTCCTTGACTTTGGTCACCATGACTTTGGCTAATAAGGCCTTGCTCAGTCATTGTTTCAGGGAAGGGCCTTAGTCTAAAAACTGAGGCAAATGCTGAAGAAGTTCATAGTTGGAGGCTGTCACCCAGACCCACTTCTTGAGGCTGGGAGCAATTCCTTCTTACAATAGGAATGAATGACCCATCTCTATGAGAATAATGGTGAGTTTTGCTTCCCATTAGTTGGCAAGTCTGTGTTTTCCACATTTCTAACAATGAAAAAAAGTAATCCTTTAATCAAAAAATTAATTATTATTATTACATATGGCAACCAGTAATCCTAACTCTTAAGCAATTAGTTGCTTATTAATTAATTGCTCTGCCATATGAGTTGATATTTGTTAATTTGATATTGGCATATGAAATAGACATCAACTTTAGATATTATCTTCTTTGATTTTTTTCTGGTATCTCTACCAGAGTATAAAAGGCATTCAAATGTATCATTGTGGAGACATTAATTACCATACGCAAACCCCGGAAAGCCTCATTTTATTTCTGTTGAAACATGGAGTCTTGCTGGCAGGCTTAAAAGATGGTGGTGATTCCAAAGCAAGAAATGATGGGAGCTGAAAGAAAGCATGGCCATTCCATAATGCAGATAAAAAATGATCAGATTTTTACATGAAGGGAACTTCTCAGAACAAGATGCTCATGAAATCGTTCGAGTGTTAGCCCTTTAAACTTCAAATTATTTATGGGTTATGCACCTGCATCCTGGGTAGGTTGATGTCAAGAGGGCTTTATTTACAAAAGAATAAAGATTTTCTCATTTCAATGAGGGCAAGCTGAACTAAGGGAGCAAGACAATTATAGAGAGAATTACAGACCCAAAGAGAGAAATATACGGTTGTTGACTTTTCTATATCTGTCAGGAATTGAGGTATTGGGAATTCATCCACGCAAAATTGCTTGAGTAAAAAATTACTTTTTCCTGCAAACTCACAAATAGAGAATCAACATGCTGCCAGAAGACAGAAAACAGTGAGTAATCACATGTATCAAACTGAAGCTATGCACGCTTCACATTTCTGGGACCTGGCTTTATATCTAATTAAGCAGCTGAAATGATTTATGGACTTCAACATTTACTTTAAAAGTGGAATTTGAAGGGCAAATTTGTCTTTCTAAACTCTACCTGTTCAAATAGGAATCTTATGTACCAGTGGTGAGACTCAAGCAATCTCTAGTTAATGACCCACCTGGGTTAGGATAAGGCTAAATTGATCATACAGTAATTTACTAAAACTTGGCAAGACTTTTAAGCTCTTTTAACCTTGTGTGGGTTTAGGAAATCTCTTGCTTGTTCTATGTTTTTCTTTTGCATGCATTCAAAAATAGTTTACAGCAACTAGGTTCTGTTCTGAGTGCTCATGATATTGCAAGGAGTAAAACCCAACAATGATATATCTCCTAGGGTAAAGGAAATAAAGGAAAGAATAAACAAATGAGATTGCATCAAACTACAAAGTTTCAGCTCGACTAAAGAAGCCATTGGCAAAATGAAAAGGAAACCAACCATATGGGAAAACATACTTGCCAATGATACCTCAGACAGGGTTTGATCTCCAAAATATATAAAGAAATTAATGACTCAACACCACAAAGACAAATAACTCAAATTAAAAATGGGCAAAGGTATAAAGGAACCATGGACATGGACAACAGGTGGGATTGACTTTGGGGGGAATGGGTGGGTGGGGAGGGGGGCAGAGGGGAGCAAAAAGGGGATGAATGTAATACAACAACAATAAAATTAAAAAAAAAAAAATGGGCAAAGGACCTGAATAGACAGACACTTTTCCAAGGAGGGCATACAGAGGGCCCATAAACATGTGAGAAGATGCTCAACATCATTAGCCATCAGAGAGATGCAAATTAAAACCAATGAAATATTATCTCATACCTGTCAGAATAACCATCATTAACAAATCAACAAATGGCAAGTGTTGGTGAGGATGTGGAGAAAAGGGAACCCTAGTGCACTGTTGGTAGAAATGCAGACTGGTGTAGCCACTGTGGGAAATGGTATGGAATTTTCTCACAAAACTAAAAATGAAACTGCCTTTTGATCCAGCAATTCCACTGCTAGGATTATACCCAAAGAATCCTGAAACATCAATTCAAAAGAACCTATGTACCTTTATGTTCATAGCAGTGCTATTTATAATAGCTAAGTGCTAGAAACAGCCTAAATGTCTATTAGTGAATCAATGGATCAAAAAATTGTGGTATATTTATACAATGGAATACTAAACAGCAGAAAGAAAGAAGGAACTCCTACCTTTTGCAACAGCATGGTTGGAACTGGAAAGTATTATGCTAAGTAAAATAAGCCAGGAAGCGAAAGACAAATATTGTATGATCTCACCTATAAGTGAACCATAATGAACAAAACAAATGAGCAAAATAGAACCAGAAGCATGAAAACAAGGAGCATATTGACAGTGACCAGAGGGGTAGGGAACAGAGGAAAAGGGGTGAAAAAAGAGTAGAGATCTAGTCAAGGAGCTAGTATTAATGACTCATGGACATGGACAATATGGTGGGAATTGACTGTGGGAGTGAGTTGGGACAGGGCAGTGGAGAACAATGGGGGAAAATTGGGATCACTCTAATAGGACAATAAAAAAATAAATAATCATGTCCATAGGGAGTTTAGCTTCTAGTTGGGGGAAAGATAAGCAATATATAAAATGAATAAGCATATAAGTCAGTACATTAGAGGATGGTAAGTTCCATAGAAATGCACAAAGTAGAAAAGATGTACTGGGAAAAGAGGTGAGAAGAAGGGCAATTTTAAATTGGTAGAACAGGGAAGGCCTTCTTAGAAAGGTGACATTTGAGCAAAGACTTGAAAGAGGCCTGGAATGAGACATGTGCATACTGGAAAAGAATTTTGCAAGTGGAGGAAAGAGCAAGCTCAAAGGCCCTGTTTCAGTTAGAGCAGAAGACTGATAACATAATCAAATTGGATATTTTGAGGAGAGTTGAAGGAAGTGATCATTTATGAAGATGTAGGCAGGTTGCAGAGACATGACAAGAGATAGTCTAGTATTCAGGAGCTAGAGACTCCTGAATTGTAGGGGTACTATGATCATCACTAGGCTTGAGTGGTTGATGGGTAAGTGGTAACTGGAACTTGGAGTAGGAGACAACTGTGTTGAGTAGGAGACAGCTCCAGCCTGGCTGGAGCTGTGACCTTAAGATGAGCCATATAGCCCCTGCACCAACTGTGCAGGATGGAAGCATCAGAAAGGAGAGAAAAGCAAAGACTCTAACTTCATTCTCATTCCCCCTTCGGATCTGCTGGGCTCTCCATTGGCCAAATCCACCTGGAAGAAGAGGGCCATGGAGACCACTGCTTTAGCCATAGAGTTCATCCTTCATGGGCAGAGCCGGGTTGAGAAGGGTGGAAGGTGGGTCTTAGGGGGAAGACTGGAGACATGTGGTGCAAAATCTGAGGCAAGGTCATGGCTGAAGTGAGGAGGAACATCAAGGACGTCACTGGGATTACAGAGGAGCAACTGAATAGAAAATACCTGGAAATAAAGTCAGAGAAATAGAATACTGGAATTTGATGGGCAATGTCAGAGTTTGTAAGGTCCTTAGCTCTTACTATGAGTGAAACAGGAAATTATGGGAGAGTTTTATGTGAAAAGATGACATGAACTGACATATTTTGAAAATACTTTTCTGGCTGCTGAGCTAAACACAGATTGCGGTGAGGCAAGGGTGGACTTTAGACACCACTGAAAATAGTGTTGCCTGATTTAAACAAGAGAGATGATAGTTTGGACAGGTGAATGCAGTGAAGGTGGTAAGGAATGGGTTCCTGAGTAAATTTTCCAGGTAGAGCCCTCAGAATTTGGTGACAAGCTGAGCAGAGAGTATGTGTCAGAGAGGAGTCAAGGGATCAAAGATGGCTCCAAGTTGGAAGGATAGAATTGCCATTGATTGATTAGGAAAGATTGTGGAATGAGCAGGGTTTTGAGGAAAGCCCAACACTCAGTTTGCACATGTTGCATTGGAGGTGTCTGTTAGGACATCATGAGTAAGCAGTTGGCATTCTGAGTCTTGAATTGAGAAGGAAGATTTTACCAGCAGATGGAAATTCTGTGTATATTAGTGTTTGATGGTATTTACAATCATTAGATGAGGTAAAATCACTGAGAGAGTCAGTATGGAGACAAGAGAGAGAAAACGCTGTGGCCTGAAACACTCCACCATCAAGTGGAAATCAATGAGGAGACTGAGTTTCTAGTGTAGCAGGGAGAAAAAATTAAAAAGAAGAGAAGGTGGTCTCCTGAAAATAGGTGAAGAAACTGTTTGTAGGAGGAGAGAGTGGTCAACAGTCAATAGCTGCTGACAAATCAAGTATAATGAATATGGAGATTTAACCATTAGATTCCATTATCCTTGATATCTCCAGATCTCACAGAACAATGGAGAGGGAGAAGCTTGGTAGAGTGGGTTTAATTAGAATGGATATGAAAAAACTGTGGATTGAAAGTAATTAGTATAGATTTTTCTTAAGAGTGTTTTGCTTTAAAAGTGAATAGAAGCCCTGGCTGGCAGCTAAGTGGATAAGGTGCCGGCCTTCAAACCCAAAGGTTGCTGGTTCAATTCCCCATCCAGGGCACATAACCAGGTTGGCAAGCCAGGTCTCCAGCCAGGTCTGTAGCTGGAGGCAGGTGAAAGGCAACCATACATGGATGTCTCTCTCCCTTTCTGCCTCTTTCCCTTCTCCTCTCTTTAAAAAATAATAAATAAAATCTTTTTAAAAAGTGCATAGAAAAATATCATGGTAACTTGACAGAGAGGGGCCATGAGAACCTTTTAAACAAGAGCTAGAACAGCATGTTTTCGAAAAAGAGGAATGTAGGAAAGAGAGAAATTGCTGGACAATTTTTCTGGAAAGGCAAGAGAGAAGGAAACTCCTGATTAAATTGAGAGGATATCTTTAGATATGAGTATAGACAGTTCATTTACAGAGAGTTTTCAAGCTCGCATATTAGCCTCATCATTAAAACTCTCAACGTCCACTTCTCATCTCTTAAAAATTAAAATATAGCATCTGGGAGAGGACCCAGCAAAAGCTTAGGAAATGTCTTCGGAATGGAAAATGGTTCTTAAGCTTTTGCATGTATCAAAATAACTTGGAGGAGTTGACAAAATCCAGACTGGGACCTTATTGTCAGATTTTCTGATTCAGTAGGTCTCGGTCAATCTGAGATTCTGCATTTCTGGTATCTGAGGTGATACTGATGCTGGGGAGTTGGGGACCACTGATGCATAGTAATAGAAGCAAAGTTGTACTGTATGGGGGTCAGTGCTGGTAAATGGGTCAATGCAGTGGTGGCCAGAACTTGATAAAGTTACCTTATGATTACTTAATGATTCTCAGTAAAGTAGAAATAAAGTCATAATTTGAAACTTTGAAAGGGTTAGAAGGCGTAAGAGATTTAAAAGGAGAGGTGAGGTTATCTTTTTTTTTAAAGATTTTATTTATTATTTTTAGAGAGAGGTGAAGGGAGAGAGGCAGAGAGAGAGCTAAATATCAACATATGGTTGCCTTTCACCTGCCTCCAGGTACGGACCTGGCTGGAGACCTGGCTTGTAACCTGGTTATGTGCCCTGGCTGGGGAATCGAACCAGCAACCTTTGGGTTTGCAGGCCTGCGTCTTATCCATTGTGCTACCACCCAGCTGAAGTTATCTTACAATTGTTTAATAAACAGGAGTATGAGGTCTAAGGTCTAAGGAAAGGTAGCATAACTTGGGGACAGCAATAGGGTCCACAAGAAGTTGGAAATCATAAATTCAAAATGAGGCCAATTAGCATGTTTATTTATTTTCCTTTAGGCACAATGAGTGCATAGAAAGAAGTGTAGAAAAGGTAGAAAGATAAGTTTGACCAGGTTTCATGTGTTATGAAGTGAGAGAGAAACAAAGAACTGAGAGTGTTCATAAGGGAGGACTTATAAGGAATGAAATGGAATTTAAATTTGTGTAAGGAGGAAAAGAAACACACTAGGAGAATGAATGGAAAGGTGGCAGTGTTAAAGGAATGAAGATTTTGTTTGAGCAGAAAGATTGTTGTATGATATAGAATAGAATTTGTGTGATTGAGATCAAGGAAGAATTGTATTTAATTTTTTATGACCAGGACTGGGTTATGACCATGGAAATTTGTAATTGAGAAATTGTTAAAATCAAGATTATGAAGGAGAGGAGTTTAATAATCCAAGAATCCAGTGTGTTGAAAAATAATTTACATAACTATTTAAATCTCTAGAATTAAAGATTGAAGTCGTTTTGGAAAAAAAGTAACAATAAATTGGATGCTAAAGATTCTGAGAAAAAAGAGGGAACTAAAACTGGGGAGCAAGGAGGTTACTTCCTAAGTGCCCCAATCAGGGTATGGGGATGTGGGAGGAAAATTGAGAGGCAATATATCCCCTGGGAGGTTCAGGTATTAGATTAAGAAAAGAAATAATGCCCTAGGGGAGAGGTTGAGGTAGTGGGGTATTGGGGAATGCCTGAGCTGAATTCCAGAGGGTAAAGTGGGGAGTATCTCAGGAGCTGGGGAGATTTCAGGCATTAGGGCAGACTCAGGGACATGGAGACCTGTGGGGATTAGAGAAGATAAGAGTCATCTGAGATTGGAGTTTCTGGGGATGATGCATGTAAGTAGTGGAAAGGTCCATAATGTGATGAATCCTGGTGGCCTCAAAGCAGAGTGAGTGATGTAGAGCCTTTGAATGTTGAGAAGTGGGGAGGGGTGGGGGCCTGGAACCACCCCCTTCATGGCTTCTGAGTGATGTGTGGTAGTCTTATCTGAGGACATGAGGCTCTCTCTGTCTCCTGAAGATGGAATCTTGAGTGTGTACAGAAGGGGAAGTTTAACTTGAAGAGCACAGCCAACATTATTTTAATTAAAAGAAATGATCTCCTAAATGTTGCCAGATTTGGAGCAAAGAAACTGTAATGATGACATGGAGAAGAGATGGAAGACTTTGGAGAGGGCTCACTCCTTATTCCTAGTACATAAAGCATAAGCCATAAAATGAAAATGTAAAGAAATTCCCACTAGCTATCCATCTCCCAGTTGGTTAATTGGGCTTTATTTTTCTAGCTTTTATAATTTTTTTAGATGTTTCTTATCTAACTTCCCTGTGTATTTGCATTAGCCTTTGTACTGTACTTTGTGAAGCCTTATCTTCAGGCAACCTCAGACATTCTGTTTTGGTGTTCCTTTAAACCATAATTCCTCTAAATTTGGTGGGGCAAAAGTCAACCCAGCTAGTATTGATTATGCATTTTTGGTGCTTACAGTGATGGGGTATGTCCTCTGGGAGATGCAGAAAAACTCTAAGATGCTGGTTAGCTTAAATGAAACTAGATGTAGCTTCATTTTTCTCAGCAATTTTTTTTCCTCCTGAACCTTTCCAGATAATATCAAAAGTGCATTCTGAGCTTAAATTTGTTTTATTATGGCTATTATTAAAATTAAAGTTTATAATTTAAGAAAAGACTTGTACATTTTGATCCCCCACCCCCACCTATGAACATTAAATTGTTTTTAAGGCAGAAGCTCTTCTGGTTCCATCTGCAAACTAGCTTCTGCCTTATAATCAATTTTAAGTCCAATTTTCATATGGAAAATAAAGTGATTTCCAGAAATGCTAATGAGATCTTGTCCTTTCTTATCTCAGTATCTCCCAAAAGACTTTGCACCAGCGACTAGAAAATACTATGTTTCCATCATGCTTCCTTTCCATTTGCCCTGCACCTGGACACACTGGTCTCCTTGTTGCTCCTTGAACATATGAGGTATGTTTCTCCCTAGATCTTTGCTTTTGCTGTTTCCTTTGGCTACAATGCTTTTCCCCAAGATACACATAGGCTTGCTTTATTATTTTATTCAGGTCTCTGCCAATATCATCTACTCAGAAAGCACTTCCTGGATGGTCTGATTTGAATAGTAACTCCCAATTGCCTATCACTTGATACCTTTTTACTAAGTTGTATCATTCTTCGACCTCTACTGCTTTACATTATGTTAGATATTTATTTGTTTATTTTTATTTGTTCCAAAGAAATTAAACTTCCTGGGGTCAGGGACTTTATTGTTCTGCTGTGTCTGGGACACCTAGGACACTTAGAACCTAGGCAAAAGTAAATTACTGCAGCAAATTGCCGGAGTTGCATCTCCCTCCAGGGAGTTTTGATAACAGTAAACATTTGACCAATGGCCTGGAGCTTTGTTCTTCTAACAGTGGTTATGGTCAACTGACTATTTCTTTCTTTTAAAAAATATTTTTATTTATTATTTTTCAGAGAGAGGGAAAGATAGACAGACAGAGAGGGAGAGAAACATCAGTGTATGGTTGCCTTTCACCTGCCTCCAGCTATGGACCTGGCTGGAGACCTGGCTTGCAACCTGGTTATGGTCCCCTGACTGGAAATCGAACTAGTGACCTTCGGGTTTGCAGGCTACTGCCTTATCCACTGTGCACCAGCCAGGGCTTGAATATTTCTGATAAGAAAAGAGAAAGAATGTTTTATATTTTTATATCTTAAACCTTACGGTGATGAGCCAGGCCCATAATAAATGCTCAACAAGTTGTTATTTAATAAGTAAACTAATGAAAGAAATAATGTATTGTGTACAAGTATATGTGAATTTATAAGAATGTTGCAAATTATTAGGTCTTCAGGTAATTTCTTATTTTACAACTATGCCTCTGATATAAAAATATATTACTTATTGAGGCAAATAAAATGTATTTCACTTGGTTTTATGTGAGCATTAGAATAATTGTGATATTATCTGATTCAAAGGCAAAGATCTTTCTATATTGAAAGAAAAACATAAGTGTATTTTAATTAACCAAAGATATAAACTCTTAGGAATGTATTTGAATTTTAGTTTGAGAAAAATTTAAGCCAAAAATTAATTGTTTTTCAAGCTTTCACACACTGATGCCCTAACTTAAAAAACTACATAGCTACAATAAAGACATCTCCAAATAAAAGCTAAAAATTCATTCAATTTTAGAATATCCTATTCCTCTATTTTTGCATTTTTATTATACAAAAAGTTGGAGATTGACATTTTTGGACATGAAATTCTGTCTTCTCCTTCCTATGGTGATTGAGTTAAATCTTTCTCTGTTTGAGTTTCATGGCTGACTTAACAAGAGTGCATGTGGATAAAGTAGGAGCTTGGAAAGGCATGAATTGTCACCAAATGTGGCTCCCAGGCCCCACTTTACCTTCCATTAGCCGGGGAACTGTAGGCAAAGCACCTGCCATCTCTGTATCTCTAAAAGGAGGGTGTTCCTCTGAGATGACATTTTGTTCTGGAAGTCTCTGGACTTACAGGTTCCCCAACAATTCATTCCAGGGTGAGATCCCTTTCACCAAAGGGATCTTCCACATTGTATTCCACTGAAGAGACCAAAATCAAGTGATTTAATATCATCTGGAATCCTCATTTTTGGCTATTCTTTTCATTACCTCACCATCAACTGTATTCATATCCTTGTATTTAAAAATGTCAGCTCTTATTCAGAAATCCCTGGCTTAAAGAAGAGATAACTAGCATTCAACAAAAATTATATAATTTCATGCATGAGGAAGAATGGGACAAATGGTATTTTTTTTGCTGAGTTTAATATGCTCGGTTTAAAACAGTTGTAAAGTGCCCATCAGTAAATGAGTAGATCAAAAAACTGTGGTATATTTACACAATGGAATACTGTGCAGCAGAAAGAAAGAAGGAACCTTTTGCAATAGCATAAATGGAACTGGAAAGTATTATGCTAAGTAAAATAAGCCAGTTGGTGAGAGACAGATACCATATAATCTCACCTAATACAGGAACCTAATAAACAAAATAAACTAATGAACAAAATAGAACCACAGACATGGAAACATGGATCAGACTGAAAGTGACCAGAGGAGAAAGGGGAGGGAAATAATGGTGGAAAGAAGGGGAGTGGACTAGGCAAAGATCATGTATGATGACCCATGGACATGGTCAACACTGGGAGAGTTGACTGTGGGATTGGAGGGTGGGAGGGGCAGAGGGGAACAAAGAAGGAAAAAATGGGTCAACTTTAATACTTAAATAATAAAAATGATAAAAATGAGTCTTATAAAAGTTTCTATTATGAGGATTTGGAATAGGGAAATAACAATAAAAGAGGGAAGGACCACTCCTGCTGGTGTGGCTCAGTTGGTTGGGCATCCTCCTAAAAATCTAAAGGTCCTGGTTCAATTTGGGTCAGGGCACATGTCTGGGTTGCAGACCTGCCCCCAGTCAGAGTGCATGTGAAAGGCAACCAATTGATGTTTCTCCTTCACATTGAAGTTTCTCTCCATCTCTTTCTCTCTCCCCTCCCTTCTCTCTGAAGATAAGTAAATAAAATATTTTTTTAAAAGAGAGAGGGACTAGAATGGAAATATATTTAAAAGATAGGTTTATGAACCAGTTGGATATAGAAGATGTAGGAGAAGGGGAATTCCAGCAGATCTCTTTCAGCCCTCTACGCCCTCTCTTTCAGCCTATAGCAACAAAACACCAGAGACTAGATGGATTAAAATTTACTCCTCACAGTTCTAGAAGGTAAGTGATCCAAGGCCAAGGTCCCAGTATATTTAGGTTCTGGTGAGTGCTTGGTTCCTGACTCACAGACAGCACCTTCTTGTGCTTCACCCTCACTGGATGCAAGGACTTGGGGTCTCTCCAGGGCTTCTTTCAGAAGGGCACTAATCCCATTCACTGGGGTTCCACTCTTCTGACCAAATCACCTTCTGTAGGCTCCATCTCCAATAGAAAAACACAGGAGATTAGGTTTCAACATATGAATTGGAGGAGGGGCACTAATGTTCAGTTTATAACATAGAATTTTAAATTACAATATTGCTATGTTCTCAATTCTCCAGTTCCTTTCTATTTTACTTTCCCCTGCCCCCCTTTCCTTTTCTAAAGTGTAAAGAAAGCCATAAGGCCAGAAGAGGGGTTTCAGAATTTATCTCTATTAGATGGAGACTCAGACAAATAACAGACATTGTCACAGTATCATATAACCATTTTCAAATAAAGCCCATTTTAATAAAAGTTCTATGTATAGTCAAGTGACTTTAAATTCTATACACACTACAAGAAGACTGACTGAGCTGAAAATCAGGAAAATGTCACTATTTTGAAGAAAGAACAAGTAAAATCTACATTATGGGGAAAATGGGTAGGAAAATGGAAAAGCTTCTTGGTGATGTCATAGTGTTACCGAGCTGGTTCTGTCCATGATTAGTAGGCAGACATTACCTAATAAATTGCTCTTAACAAACAACATTTCCAATGCATTTGATGCTCTAAATTCTTTTTGGCTTCTCTGTACTCGATCATATTTGATTAGGTTTGGAAAGCTTTTCAATCTGCAAGTAGCACATTCCCCGTATATCTACGTAGAGAAATAAAAAGAGAAACAAGGAAGACATGCAATGAAATAGAAATAAAATGTCTCATATTATCCATATATAGTTATAATTGTTGTGAACATTTGTGTTTTATTTATGACAAGAACGAGTTAGCAACATCATCAACTTCACTCAACAGATAAAGGAATTGAGTCCCTGAACATGTAGACAGTGTCTAAGATTTTACAAATGGCCTATGCTCATCTTGACTTTATTACAATGCATGTATTTTTTTCTGGGGATGGGGGGTGCTATAGGTGGCAGATGTCCTTAGAGGATCAGTAAAGAGATGTTGATATTTTCCATAACAATTGACTTTTCTGGACTCCATCTTATACATCTAAAACTGAATAGCAGTAGTGAGTGCGAAGTGCAATTCTATTATCTCAAACTTTGTGTAAATTTTCAGTAAGTACAGCCAGTACAGTAGTGTGACCACTACTTTCCTCCACTTAGGAGAAAATTCTTGGACATATATTCATGCACTACTGAAGTATCTGGCTAGTCATTGTTTTGGTTTCACACACATGATTCTTCTGACATGCGATGATGGCAGTGAAAAGAGGCTGGCACAAGAACTTAACAACAGATGCCTATTGTCAAGCATTTTAAGAATCCCCTGGCTAATGTGGCTCAGTGAATTGAGCATTGGCCTATGAACTTAAAAGTACCTGGTTCTATTTCTAGTCAGGGCACATGCCTGCATTATAGGCCAGGTACCCAGCTGGGGGCATGCGAGAGGCAACCGCACATTGATGTTTCTCACTCTCTCCTTCTCCCTCCATGCCCTCTCTCTAAAGATAAAGAAAACATCTTAAAATAAATGAAGTCATAATGGAAAAGCAGACTCACTAATTCCCCATCTCCATGGTTTCCCACCTATTAAATTAGTGAGCCGTCTCTATGACATCTTTTTGGGTCCCAGTCTGGCTTTGTTATGTGCAGGCAGAACTCAGCAGTGCCTTGACTCAGTTGGCTTGTGCTCTGACTCCGCTGGTCCCCCACACCCTTCTTCTCTGCTGCCCACTTTTAGAGTTGCTGCCAACAAGGCCTCTTCAACAGTTTCCAGCTCCAGCAGCTCTTGTGCTTCCTGCTGCCTGACCACTCCCATCTCTTTCTGTCCTCTGTTTTATTCCAGACTTCCCAAACCATATAATATTCCCTATCTAGCAGGGAGCACACACAGGTCTTTTGCTCCACCTAAGTTATATTTTCCTCCTTTTTTTTTTTTTCAGGCACTTGAATCATAGTCTTTGAAATCACTGTTGGGAAAAGGTCAGAGGACAATACTTAGTATGGTAATTTCCCTCTCCTGCACACATCTGTCTGTGTAAGGTCCATACTTCAGCTTTGAATGTGGATATCATTTTTCTAAAGGTTGCAGTGTGGGTGCCATCTTAGCCTTCTGGGCACAGGTGGTCTTAACTCCTCTCAGGACTCATGCCTGTGATTCCTAGGTCTTGCCACTAAGAATTGAAAAGCTTCACCAGAATGTGTGAATTAGATTCAAATAATGCCTACTGATGGCATTATTTGATGGGCAACTAAAAGCAGATTTAATTCTGACACACTATTTTCTGAAGGTATCACTTTGAAGGTGAAGGTCCTGATGCCTCACCTGGAATACATTTTGCATGTTAAAATAACATGCAAAAATAATCCATGAAAATATTGCATGAAATTCTAGTTGGCCATCAAGTATTAGGGGAGACTCAGGTGGATGAGAAATCTCATTCTTATACTGGCTTAATTCTTCCTGCAGCCATGCTCAGCAACCTTGAGACATGGCTGGTGCCAACGTGGGAGAGGGCAGAGCCTGGAGCATTGGTACCACATGTTTCACAACAGCTTTTATCAGTTTGGTAAATTAAAGCTGCGGGAGTCAAGTATGAAAAATGCCATGTTTAGGATGATAGGGTCACATCCCAGGGTGGGTAAGCTTGGGTTGGAACCCATACTTCATACTGGGAACTACAGCAATGAAAACTAGAGAGAAAATGGGCAAAGTGGGATTGAGAGGAACCAGGGATGGGCACAAAGTGGCTGCTGGCACAAATGATGGTACTGAAAAGGATATCACCATTTCAGCTGAATCTGCACTGGACTAGATTCTCTTTCAGGGGAGGGTGGCAGGTTAGGAATAGGGAGAGGAGAGCCCAGCCTGGGGGTAGTTACATAGATGTGGAAGGAGAGAAACTCTCAGGCAGGAAGGTGAATACAAATGGCAGGGACAGCACCTAGCAGAGGATGGGAGAAAGGTGTGGCAATTGTCAAGGCCATTAATAAGAGGTCAGAGTGTTACTTACAGCAGGATTGGAGACCCACTACAGAAATACATTTTCAGTGCGCAAACAGCTGGCCAGAGTTCCCCAGACCACTAGATGGAATCAGTGAAACAGAACCAAGACAATGCTAGATGGTAATCCCTTATGTAAGGTCTTTTGTGGTTGAGATTGAATCAGTATGCGGGTGGAACTTATTTGATAAAAGAAACTGATTCCCATAGGAGAAGGAGCTGCGGAAGCTGTGGAAGGGACTGACAAGTGCAGTGTTGTGGTGAGACAGGGTGGCTAGTGTTCTGGTGTGCCCAGGACAAGAGGGGATTTCTGGAACACAGACCCTGAGTTGTAAAAGCAAGCCTATCCTGTTTTAATTGCTGGACACCCTATGAGGAAATGTATTTGATAGTCTTGAACAAGTGCCTTCTCAAGTATTGCTCAAGTATTAAATAAAGCAATAAAATACTTGATACAAAATGTGAAATGTGGGATCGGTAGTAATTTTGGTGAGAGACTAATATTAACTTAATTTTTTCTGATATATTTCATTAGGGAATCTTAGGATTTTGGAATTGAGGAAATTAAATTTCATTTAATCTCTCATTGTCCGAATGATAAAATGGAGACCCTGAGAGATTAGATAAATAATTCAAATTTGGGCAGCTACCTAATATTTTGAGTCCAAATTATTTTTGTGACCTCATCACAAAAGGCTCTTCCCCTTTCATTTGGCAAGAACTTTTAATAGAATAGATGAGAAAAGGAAAAGGAAAGCATGATTTTTTATATCTATATGAGATGATGGATATTAACTAAACTTATTGTGGTAATTACTTCACAATATAGTCAAGATATTATTGTATACAACTTAACCTTACATAGTGTTGTGTGTCAAAGATACCTCAATAAAACTGGGGAAAAGAGAGCCTTTACCATAGACTGGTTGTTATTTTTTCAGTTATATTAAGTCAGCTTTCTTCAGAAGGTTATAGTAAAATCTACTATAGGACTCTAAGAATATCTGGTTGTAATATTTCTATGTCAAGTATTACTATTACTAGTGGTAGTATAATTCCCATTACCACCATTACTGTAGTTAAGGGGAATATAAGGCAATGTTTGTTTCAACCTCAATTTCTTAGGTGGATTATCATGAAAAGCTCTATGAATTTGAGGAGTCTAGCAGTAATTCTTGGCTGCTAGCTAGCTCTTGTGGTCCTTACTATAAATCTCTGAGATGGATATTCAGCTCTGAGGTCAGTCAATTTAGACTATCCTACATGTTGTCATTTTGGTTACTGCCTGGGCTATCAGTCACGTTCAAGTTTTACAGGAGGAAAAGAAATAAAGTACTGCACAGTGACCAAAGCTTCAACCCTATAAACCTATAATACAGGGAAATTTCCATATCTGAGAGTGAGTGAAAATGACAACTCTTTAAGCTTCAAAGTTTAAAGGAGCAGATCAATTTCAAGTGGAGGGTCAGCCTGCCATTTTTCATTCCATATATTGTCAGGTTTGTCATGGCTAAAGTCCCTCAGAGTAGTCCCTGAGGGATTGTCTGCACTGAGAGTCACTGACAGAAGAATGTTTTGAACAAGTACATGGGTAAGATGTGTTCATACTTTAAAAGTGCTTCAGGTGGATTCTGAAGAAAAAATGAAACAGATTCTTTACTCCTTAAAATTCACTTTAGAAAACTATTCTTGAAAAAGTTCCTTCGTATTTCACTTGGCCTCCTTCAAGCTTGGGTTAGAAGTTGAAAACAAATTCATACAAAATTACCAACAAAATTACCAAATTATGGGGCAATATCAATTTAATATCATCACAGATGGTTTCGTTTTATTAACATGACATCACAGATTCAATTTGTTTGAATTGGCTGACTCATTTGCTCAACCGATCTTTTGGAATTGAGTAGATACTGTTTTTGTGAGGAAAAACTTTTCATTATTCTCAGGAAAACTTTGAGTTTTGGAATGGTAATGAAAGAAAATGGTTGTACTGGGGGTCTGGAAATGACATATCTGGGAGTAAAAGTGTATTTCCTATTACAGCATTGAATGACAAAATGAAATTAATGTTTCAAAATTGAATGGTTCATTTCTATTATTTCAGGGAGTATTATTCTGAATGACCTCAAAAGTTTACCTTAGTATAGTGAATCTCCAGGTAGTTCTAAAATGTCCCTTGATGCCCAACAGATAATGTCTCATGGGTAATTTTCTCTTTTTAATTTGGTTAATGTCACCTCTATCATGCTCTTACATAAGCACCAAGTTCAATGTTATATAACTGGCAATAACCAAGAGTTTCAGGCTTCAGTAAATATACAGCCTATTAAATACAAACTAAGTGAAGTTCATTGCTTTTGCTACTTAATAAGTGTTTAGCTTAAAATAGTTACCCTTTTTCTAGTATAAAAGACCTTGTATGTACTTTCTGAAAACAAAAATTAGCTTCATGAGAAGATCAAATTTAGATGGTTAATAAACCCATACTGGGAACTGCGAGATTGCTTTCTCAGAGAGAGTAAGAATTTTTCTCTATAATATATTGTTTTTAATAAAGAAGAAGCCCCTACATGAACTATTCCAATATTCATTATGAAAAAAAAAACCCATAATAAAACATATCTTGTCAGATTAGGAAGCTCCTGGATCAACCTTTGCAAGACAAAGTAGAGCTTCTGAATAAACAAATTATATTATGTAGGGAAATGCCAGCAGGCAATTTTAATTAGGCTTTCTGTCAGCATGTGATAGTATTTTCTATGAGTTATTGTGGGCAAACAAGTGGGACAGAAACCAGCAGTGTAATTTTTAGGGTGGTCGCATTATGTGATGGTTCTTTTACTATTCTGTGGTTCTTAATAATGCCTGGTATTATAATTTTTCTTAACTTGATTCAACTCATGTTGGGTTTTGTAATTTTATCAAGAATAAATATCTAATCAGTAAAACACAGAAAGAAAATAGAACACGTTGCATGGTTTGGCAATGCGTAAATGAGCAGCACCTTCTTTTTGTGGACACAATGGAGGTTGAAAATCATCACATTGTGAGAGCTGGACATGCAAACACATCTGATAGACTCAGTTTACCCAAGTATAAAAATGAAAAAAACTGTAGCTAATGCTTCATTTTGAAATATGCTACAAATAATAGCAAGAAAATTGGCTAAAGTAGTATAAAATATTATAGCCATGTTTTATGCACAAAAAGATTTCCTAAGGCTTTCATTGTAAATCTAGATTATATAAATAGAAAATTAAATTCACCAGGCAAACTGGTTATTTTAAATGAAATTGATTAATGTTTCTGTGAAATAGATTTTTCATAACTCGTGTTTGCTTAAATCATAACAGAGACCATCAATAAAAGAAGTCACTGTGTTTATAATAAAGTTAATGAAGATACGAGGGTATACAGAGCTTCCATATTTTGTGGGATGAAAGTGTTTTGTAGCTAAAGTTGGATATGACAGTAGAAGCACTTGAAACCAATTGGAGGAGTCTACCAAAACCAAGAAATTCTTCCTCTGAAATGATCCCACAAAATTTGTCTGGATTTATCTAAAGTGTTTCTAGAACAAAACTTATGCATAAAATATAACAGGAAAGTAACATGTCTTTGTCAGTTTAGTAGTCTGATGTGTGAGACACACCTTTCCACTACTTTCTGTATAAAATCAGCTGGAGGTCACCTGAAACAGCTTCTAGCCAATAGTTTCACTTCAACATTTCTGACATGCACTGTCTAAAATGTGACCAAGTTAATATGATAATTGCTTTCTGAATTACTCTATTTCCTCTATAAAAAGTATCATTTATGGGCAGATAATCTCTGACAAGCTTGAGATTTTTAGGCAATTTCTCAAAGATGTGATCCTGTCACATCTATATTATTTTTCCACCAAGTATTCAGGAATAGGCCCAAATATTTAGGTTTTATCACACTAAATAAGATGTTCTGACATGAACAAGGGATAATTTTATTTATTTACATTTTAATTTTATTTAATATTTACATGGTTCAAAATTCAAAAGGCATAAAGGAATATCCATTGGAGGTTCTCTCTTTACCCATGTGTCTTTCAGACATTCAGTTTTACTCCACAGAAACAAGGGCATCACTGATTCTTTGGGTGTCCTCCCAGAGAAAGTCTGTTACTTATACAAAATGTACATCAATAGATAGAGATATATGAGGTCTGTCCTGAAAGTATTGAGCCAATGTGTCAATATAATTAAAACAGTTTGTGCTTGATTCTTTCAAGACAGACCTTGTATACTATATACTGGGACCCTCGAATGAACTACATATGTGGAATATATTTCCTGTGCGGTGGCAACTTCCTCATACTTCCAGGTTATGCAAGCATCAGAATGGTTGGGTGGTCTCCAACCATCATGTCATGTGCCAGACATGACAGCAGGGAAGCCCCAGAAAGTGATAGATAGGTGGTATGTTGTGAAGGGATGCCATGAAGCCACACATGTGCTGAGGTGGTTCCTGGTGACTAATTGCAGTAAAGAAGTTGAGCCAAGAGGGCATGAAAAAAGGCAAAAGAGATGCTCAACACATGGCATGGCATAGACAATACCATCAAAGCTAAAGAGGGGGCAGTTAGCAGTTGCTGATATAGAAATTCTAGCATGGACCCAGATTTCAGTTACTGCCTATAATTTTAGAAAGGGGCTCATCTTGAGACTTTTCACACCATAGATTTTCTTCCTTTCTTTCTTTCTTTCTCTTTTCTTTCTTTCTTTCTTTCTTTCTTTCTTTCTTTCTTTCTTTCTTTCTTTCTTTCTCTCTCTCTCTCTTTCTTTCTTTTTAAAATAGGCTCTGCTAGAGGCTTTTTTTGGTAAAATACAACAATTTATTATTTTAACCATTTTAAGCATACAGTTCAGTGGAGTTACGTGTAGTCATAGTGATGTGCAACCTGGTAGGCTTTTGTAGAAATACATGGTAGACATTTTTAAATTTTTGCTGATGTTGGAAGATACTGTTATTCCTTAATTTTTAATGTAGATGCTCAATATATCAAAAAAATGTATGACTTTAAAGACTTCCTGTGAATTTGCATTCTGCAGATATCATGCCATGAAAATTACTAAAAGACCATGCTTTGTGTGGGATTCTAGAACTCCAGAAATGGCCAAAAATATTTCAGGAATCAAAACAATTAAAAATGACCATTGTTTTACTCATTGTTTTGAAAAGTGACACTTTTAGAAGTATCTGGGTATGCATCATTAGTGTTGTCTATAAGACTGCAGAACATCAAATTATGCAAAGATCTTTCTCCTAAGCCAAAAGGGCAATTGGTTGATCCATGACAGGAGCTGGCCTTGGATAAACTTTTTATGAAGTAGTACATCTACCTCAGAGTATGTTGATCACAATTGGTAGAATTAGGATTTGTCTTTTGATTATGTACTTCTTTTGACAAAATATATCTTTCTACATTTTAATGAGTTTGTGCACTAACTGATATAGATACTATTTTTTTCCCTTTTAATTCACAATTCTTTACCATATGTGAATAGTATGAACTCTTTAGTGAAACTGGCTTTGATTTAAGTTTCTCTCTTAGAAATTCCAATGATGAGCAGGGATCATGTTTAAGGTATGGCGTTAGTTCTCATGATGTTCAGGACAAAGAATAACCTTAGCCCACTTTAAAGCGCTTCTTCTGACAGAGTTATTTTTGAATCCTTTTCCTCCACTTGCTTTTTAGAGGCCAGAGTCCAAGCGAAATGGTTTGCTTTTGGGCTTGATGTGAGATGGTTTGCAAAAGAGCTCTCATTTATAAGATAATGACTCCAGCTGGGCATAGAACGCTCTGCTCTGGAGGAGCAAGGCCCAGCTTAGGGCTGGATCTGGGTAGAATGACAGTTAATGATACACTGGACCTTAATATTTTTTCATTCTAGGCAGTGCCTGTGGGAGCTTCAAAAAAAAAAAAATATATATATATATATATACACACACAGATATATGTACATATGTGTATATATACCAAAACCCCCAAATTTATATATATATGGAGAGAGAGAGAGAGAGAGAGAGAGAGAAAAAGAGAGACTGATTTTATTTTAAAGAATTGGTTCATGCAATTATGGACGCTGACAAGTCCAAATCTGTAATGCAGATTAGCAAGCTGAAAACTCAGGCACACTTTCTATGTTGCAGGCTTGAGGCAGAATTGCTTCTTCTGTGGGAAGCATCCATTTGCCCTTGAGGCCCCTCATGGCCTTGTAGGTAATCTACCTCGGTCAACTGATTGCAGCTTTTATAATGTCCACAAATACCTTCACAGCAACATCTAAGCTAGTGTTTGACCAAACGATAGGGCATCATGGCCTGGCCAAGTTGACACACAGAATCAACCATCATGGATGGTTCTGGGAACTTAGATAAAGCAATAACCCATGCTAAATGACTTACGATTTACCGATGAGGAAGCCAGGAAGTCAAGGCTCAGAGAAACGATGCAGCTTCAACAAGATCTTTCAGTTTATAAGCAGTGCTGCCAAAATTTCAATGGTGCTCCGACTCCAAAGTACACAGCTTGTTCACTACACACATGCACACACACGCACACATGCACGCATGCACACGTGCCTTTCTTACCTTTTTTATCTTGATCCCTAGAAAATCCATGTTGTAGAAGAGAAAAAGTAATCCAGATCATCTTCTATAATCACTGGTATCTGTCTGATGGGGGAGAATGCACAACAGGATGAGGACACATGCAGTCAGAAAGCTATCACAATAACAAAAAACCTCATGATTTTGTTTACACCATATTTTTAAAAACATTACTCCACTTTTAGACACATAAAAATCATTTAGGAGTCTGTAGTTAAGCATAAGTCCTCTGCGCACAGAACTTAAGAGAAAAAGTACTTTTAACCATATTAAATAGGTAGAATATTCAAAATACATATTGGAAGCAGTGGTTTACATCTTTCTGGAGCATTTAAAGCACTTTAGATTTCTTTCTCGACTCTTTGCCTCTTTTCAGGGAAATTAGAATGTTTTATATTTCATTATCCTAGGAAAATGAATGGTTTGGTAATTTCAATATTGGTTTCAGTTAATTTTCATTCCGTATGTATTGGAGAGCTCGACTTCCTTCATGACACTCAGAAATATAAAATGGGAAATTTAAAAAATCAGAAATCAAATGGCATTACAGTCATTCAACTCCCAAATCATCATGTTGTGGCTCTGAGTTAGGAGGCAGCATTGTTATTTCAGGGAAAAGGAAGTCTGAGTGCAGAGATAGCAGTTTTCTTGAAAATGCCCACATTTATCTTCTTCCCTTTGACTCATAAGAACAGTGTTGAGAGGAAGCTGGAAAATGCCATGAACTATTGATTCATGGAAAATGCTAAGCTTAGAATAAAAAACTCATGCCATTTTGAAAGTTGAGGTCCTCCTTTGAATGCTTTATGTAGGAAAAGGTTTAAAATGTAAGTAATATAGGGATATTTGATTGGTTTGTAGACTTTATTTAGTAATTAACTAATTTAGGGATGAACAATGATTTATATTCATATATGCATCATGGATTCTCCAGATTTTGACATGACCTCCACATTCACAGTCTATTATGAATGCTTAAGTGAGCATCAGGCACACATGCCAAATTCCTCATCGCTGGAAATGTAGATATTATTGAAAGTTCATAGCAATACGTAAAAATTTCTGCTCTTGGAAGTGAACACACTCCTTAAATTAATTTTAAAGGAGAAAGATAGTAAAATGACATTTCCCATTTTTATTTTGTGTGTGCCCAAAAGTGTGCACAAAGAATAGCAAATCAATCTCACAAATTGTAATACTTTTAGGAAGTGAAAGGACCCTGATTACATGTCACTTCTGGCATATACAACACATTCCAATAGAACAGTCATAGGAACCAAAGACTTGCCAGTCCTCTACACTGTAAACTACCTGATACAACTTTTCTTGTCCCTTTGTACCATATATTTTTGTGTGGTACCATAGAAATCATAAACATTCAGAAGCTAGACAGAATCACATCTAGAACTTTATTCTTCAGTCTAGGAAACAATAAATTGAGTTGTAGAACATGTCAGAGAGAAGACCTAAGGGTTTTTTTTTAATGAATTTTTAAAAATGAAAAGAATGAATTTTTTAAAAATGAAAGAAATGAATTTTTGAGATCTAACCTTGTGTTGGGAAGTGGTATTTCTGGGTGCACCTCTGGTGAGAAGGCTAAGAGCTGGATAGAGCCTGACCAGTATTTTCCAGGTATTAGGGGGCATTTTGAAGTAAAAAAAAAATCTTTAGGGATGCATAACTGTCCATTTTGAAGTATTCCTAATTTTATTTCAGTATTATATCTCTGCAAGCCAGCTCCAACAGCTACCCAACAACTTGGCCATGCCCTCAGCCCTCTTAAGATCTACAGCAGTGACCCAGTTTCCAAAATGTTCTTTTTCTTCTATAGTCTATGAAAATCCATTAGGGACATGCTACATGAAGCACTGCTGATGAGTTCATGCATGCTGCTGTGGGACAGGTAACCATGGCGTAATTGAAGTGGTCTCAGGCTACCTATTTGCATATTTGCCCTAACCTTTATATCTCTGTTTCCCAGCTCTTGGTCACATTCCACCACTAAGTACACTTATAAGCATAAAAGTGCAGTTACACAGATAACAGTACTTTGAAATCTGAAAAACAATGTGCATGCATTAAATATTATAGCAAAAGGATACATGATACATATATCCAAATTTGCCATTTGGAATGAACATGTACATTATAGTAAATATATAAATATATATGTGTATATATCATATATATATATATATAAGACTCAGTCTTCCAGTGATTTCCCATTTCACTCAGAATAAAATACAATATTCTTACCATGACTTGCATGCTGGTCCCAAGTTGTTCTTTTACTCATGTATTGCAATCTTCCCTTTGCTGTCTCTGCTCCAGCCATAGTGGCCTCCTTGCTCTTCCTCAAATAGGTTGAGTGCTTGCCTATCTCAGGCTCTTAGCATGTGCGTGTCCTTCTTCCTGCTACAGTCTTGCCCTAGACATTTGCAGGCCTCACTCCCTCACCTCTCTTAAGGTTTCTGCTCAAACAGCTTTGAATCAGAAGTCCCCTGATCTTCTGATTAAAAACAGGGTTTTATTCCTCAACTCTCTCATTCTCTCCTGTTATCATGCTTATTTTGTCTTCAGTGCTTTTTCACAATTTCACAATTGGCTTTTTCACAAAAAGCTATTGTGATAGCTTCCTTTCTGACTACAATAGTGTGCCAATTGAAATAAATATGTATTTATTTCTATTCAAAGTTCCAGGGTGTTTTTGTTACCTGGTAGATCCCCAACATCTTGAATCAGGATGGACACACAGGTGTGCAATCAATGCCTGTTGAATAAATGAAGAAATGTTAGTGAAGGTAGGTCTAGGAAGCACTGCTCAGCTCCTTGTTCACTGAACTGATGATTTGTGTCTTTATATAGATATGTGAAGAAAAAACTTTATTTTTAGAGCAGTTTTAGGTTTACAGCAAAATTGAGGAGAGAGGAAGGTGTAGAGATTTCCAATATACCACTTGCCCTCATAAATAAACAATCTCTTTTACTATCAACATTCTCCACAATAGTGGTACATTTGTTGCAATTGATGAGCCGATATTGACATATCATTATGACTCAGAGTGCATAGTTTGCAATAGGGTCCATTCTTGGTTTTGTATAGTCTATGGGTTTAGGCAAAGGTATAATGACATGCACCCACCTTTATAATATCATACAGAATAATTTCACTGCCCTAAAAATCCTCTGTGCTCCACCTCACCATTCCTCTATTCCTCTTAAGCCCTCAAGTCACTGATCCTTTTACTATCTCCATAATTTTGCCTTTTTCAGAATGTCATCTAGTTGGAATCATACAGTATGTAGCCTTTACAGTTGGGCCACTGTAAAGGGCTTTTTTACAATGGTAAAGTAGCTGAGATCTGCTAAAACCAATCAGCCAACCAAAAAGCAAGCAAACCATAGATGCATAACTAAAAGGCTTAATAATAAATAACACCAAATGGAAACATTCGGTGTTGGTAATATTAGAACAATAAAAAAGAAAATCAAAAGCACACACACGGGTGGATTGCTTTTCTTTAGTGGGCCTGGCAGCCTTATGTGTAGATGCAAAACCCATCAACATCATCTATGAGAACTGGTCTGAGCTCCAGGAATGCTGCTTCCTCTGCTTACACTCAGCCAAGTCACTTCCCCTCCCAGATGTCAGCATTCCCACATTGGAAACAATGGGTTGAAGCTAATAATGTCTAAGGCTGCACCTTGTACTGATATGTCTTCACTGTCCTTCCTACAATTGAATTTGATAAATTAGTTTGTAGTGACTGGTTGGTTTTCTTTCATGGACAGCATGTAGAGACTACTGTACACTCTAAGAGTCAAGGCACCATGGCCATTTCCTTCACTGCTATCAACCCAGCATTTAGTGTTTGACACAAAATAAGTTGTCAATAAAAACCTGTTGATTGAATAAATGCCCTAATGTGTGAATGAAGAAGTGAATTAAAGTGATCCTAAAGAGGATGCCGGCAAGTGGTCCTGTTTACTTTTTGATAACTGGTCAAAAGGAGGTTATCATCTTTTTTCCTATGAAATCTACCAACCTTATTTTATTTTTAAGATTAGTCCTGGAGATGTCATCAAATCAATAGACTCATTTGAATAATTTTCCTTTCTTTTCTTTCTTAATGTAAGTAGCAATATAGCTCCTACTATTTTAATTTTAATGCTATCTCCTGGTTATAGGACCTGACTTACTTAAATACATTCTCAGGACATATAATAAAAAACAATGTTTTTATTTCCAAAGACATATACTTCAAACCTGGTGACACGAAAACAGCACTGCCTGATTGGATTTTCTTCTAACAAATGGCAACCATAAAAAGGACTGATGTCCAATATCAATTATTCATACTCCAACAATGCAAGCATCCACGAGTAGGCCTCTTCACCAACAATAAAACACAACTTTGCTCTGAATAAAATGCAGGTTGCTGTCAGGTAAAAATATATCCCCATATTTGCATTTATCCCTGGGAGACAAACATACAGGGCCATTACTTGGGTGACACACAGCTGTTAAAGCAAAACTGCAGGGAGAGAGACCAAAACACCACTTGAGATATCCTTGCTATTTAACCACCGTTGACTGAAGTTGGAAGGGAGGGGAGGTGGAACGTTTATTAATAGCTCCTTGTTCCTTAGACCAGTGAAGTAAGCTGAGCAATTGATGGCTAATGGCACGTGTTGGGGTCATTAACTATAGAAAATATTTTGCAATCAATGATACTTCATGTAATCACAACTTTTTGTCTTCTGGGTTGAATCTGAGGTACCATGGGAGGGAAAATCTAAGAAAAATGTTTGTCCCCTGTGGCTCCTTGTGGGTCATCTCACTCTTGAGCTTGAGGAGGCTCCTGGTGGTGGCAGCTATGCTCCTGGAAAGATCCCACTCCTCCACAGAGCTTTGACTACGAAGAGCACTGACAACATTCTTAAGGTCTAATCTACAGGTAGCCAAAATGAGTTAGCTCACAGAGAACCTTGAAATAACATCCATTCAAGTCGTTTGATGAAATTATTTCCTTAGTTCATTTGATTTTGGCTAGACAATAGTTTAGTGCTACTTTATGGCTATTTTACTGGGAGAAATGGGTTAGTCACTGAAATCACTGTGCTTTGCGCACAGTGCAAAAAGCGGTTGCCTGCATGAGTTTGCACCGTTCACTCCCTGTGTCTGAAGGACTGAATGGGGGAGCAGCCTCACCCAGGTTTTACTTGCATGAGATGAAGTTTCTTAGGCAATATTCAACACTGGAGGAAAGAACCAGAATTATGTTCCCATAATCTTCAGAGGGGAGTTAATTTTTTTTTTTTTTTAACAAGAGTGCAATTTGTCTTAAAGCTCTTTCCTTATAGACCCATGTCTAAGTTTGAGGAACAGAAGAGGATATTATGTCAAAATTGAAAGCACAATTTTCGGAAAATAGCCCCTGACATATTAGGAACATGAAGTATTGCTGTTAAGAGCCTAATGTCTTCAGTGAAAGAAAAAGAGGTATTTTCCCATTTAGCTCAGAGAGCAACATTTTCCTGGTTTGTTGAGGAATGGAGAGAACACAGGAAGCTTTGGCATATAGAACACTCTACCTTTTCAGTGACAGGCCTGTGGGTGTGTGTGCCCTCATTCTAATGGCACCTGAGGCCAAGTGCTTCCAGCCACAGCCAGACTCAGCATCCTAGTCATTCTCCAGGAAGGCTCCGTCACTGCTACAGTGACATTGCAACCTGAAAAGCTCCCCTAGTGATAAGGATATTGGTGGCTGGGCATAGCAAACCAGTTCACACATCAGCAGCATGACCATGGTGAGTGACCTTCATGCAATCTAGGGTTGTCAGAGGTCTTGCCAATAATGTTAGTCAAAAGGAGCTCGAGAAAAAAATACCTGGAAGATGGAACTTGGTAACTGAGAGGCCTTAAGAACACCTTCTGGGGACTCCCAAATGTATAAATTGTATGTTGCAGGAGCCTACAGTAGTAAATAAGACCCAAGATGGAGAGATTATTATTTATTAGATTGCTGTGACTGAAGAAACACAGACTTGATGAATATTTTAAGTTTGACATTCATGCATATATGGCTTCGTGCTGGGCAAAAGTAATGTATTCCTTGATTACTATAGAACTCTATTGTTTAGGTGCAAATATCTTATAGGCTACTAGTAACTTTATTCTCATTTAAAAATTATTTCTTAAGTATTCTAACATATTATTATTGCCTAATGTAACATTTTATTGCTTATATGTATTTTTTCTTTAAACATTCTACAGGGATCTTGAGTTTCTAAAAAATGTTTAGAAAACCAACAATCAATTCTATAGGTGCAGTGACAGATGTGCAAAGTAGACCCAATTTTTGAAGTTTTCATTCATGTTTACCAACATTCATGAGTGTTCCTTTGAAATTAATTAAAACTTCATATATTTTTGCAGAGGTCCCTTTCCTTTACCTCCTTTCCAAAACCACTGACTCATGCCTTTGTTCTGATCAAGCAGAGATATAGAGCATCCACAGAAAATGTATAGTAGTTTCTATATGGGTAAAAATCATGGCCTATGAAATAATTGGGTGAAGTTGCCTGCTGGGGCCAGGTGCTATACCAGAGATAAAAAGGCCCCTTTCTCTCTGTCTCATCCATGCTGTACATAAAAGCTGGGACCGAGGGAGACTGAATGAAGGGCAACAGTAGGGCAAGGTGAAGAACATGAGTTATTAGGTTTGTCCAAACACATATACTTATGTCTTTGGAACTTAATCCATGGAAAGGCAGTATCATGATCAGCTTCAAGATTAGCACAGGTAGCACTGAGTAAATATACTATAGATGTGTTTCTTTGCAGCATTAAAAGGTTATTCTCACCGAAAGATTTTCTTCTAGAATCATGAAGTGACACATTCACAGTTTCTAAACTAACAAAATAGGGAAATAATAATACTTATGTCATGAAATAGGAAGATGAAATGTAATTAAATGTCAAGTGCCTAGAACAGTTCCTTGCACCAACCCCTTCCTCCCTCCCCAACCCCTCCCCCAAAACAATGGCTATTATTATGATTTAAGGAAACATATTTCTAGGGATAATTCCACCGAGAATCAGGCTTTTTATAATGGTATTATTGCTTTTCATAACTTGGATAAATGCACTTTTGCTCTCTGTACATATTAAATAATAACAGCACAAAAACTGGTAGCCATTTTATGACCTGTTTTCAGCAGTGTTAGTCTTTTCTGTTTCATTTCAAATATTCACCAGTGTTTTCTCCATGTAACCTGAAGGAATTGCAATGTGAAAACTGCAGCATCTTATTTACATGCCTTCAGTGAATTCTTCGGACACTGCTCCTGAAGTCTAAATTAATTAGAATCCACTCTATGGAAATGTGATTTAGGAGACAATTCTCCAGTCAAGAATTCAGTTGGTATCCTTTCTGAGTAAAAAATAAGCTGGTTTTTAATCTAAAGGATGACAAAAGTACCTCTCCCAAACTGGCACCGTCTAGTTCTCAGAATATGAGTCAGTCAGGATGAGCACATTCCCTAACTTGAGTGGACATGTGTTAATACTGTGCTTAATGACACAATCATCAGTTAAAAACCAAGAAACTATCACCCTTTTGTCCGGTTCTCTAACCCATAGCTTGGATTATAGGCCATGTAGAATATGCTGTTCGCCATGAACTGTCTTTCTCTAATTCTTAAAGTTATTTTAACATCCTTTAGTGCCAAATAATATTTGCTGGCATAATACATGCAATCATTTACTTCATATTCCACATATCATTTAGTTGCCCTGCCCTGGTGGGGAGGGGGTTATACATGTCTAAAAGGTAGTCCTTGTCCTCAGTGAATGTGCAGTCTTATGGGAGAGACAGACATTTGACACATCTGTGACAAGGGATGTAAGGAGGGAGTGCAAAATAGGAGCAAAAAGGGATAGAGGAGGAATCAGTTAATTTTGACTGGAAACGTGATCAGACCTCTCATGGTACAAGTCCTTCAGCTACAGGAGAAGCAAGAGGCCCATCCCAGGCAAGCCCATGAGGGGACTTGTCTGTGTGCTCAGGTGGTGGACAGGCACCTACGGGTAGGCCTGCCAGTGCACTTTCACAGGCAAAGGGGAAGGAATCTCACTTCTGAACGGCCTCCAAATTGTTCCCAGGCCCAGAAGATAATATACAAGATGTGCGATAATGAAGACACTAACTTACAATAAGGTACAAACATGAGAAAATCAGACCACTTCGTTCTCTTCGGATTTTCATCAGAAAAAGAATTTAAATGATCCATCTTTCAGGCCACGGAAACAATATGAGAGCTCTTATTCATTCATCGCCCACGGCCAAATGTGTTTCAGAAAACGATTCCCCTGCCTTGCCTTCACACCACAGGCGGCAGCAGGGGGCACGCAGTCAGGTGCTGCTCCTGACTGGGTTAGAGGAGAACAGAGCAGAGATAGGAATCAAGGAGTCTGACTCCCAACAATGTTTTAAAAACCAATTATGCTTAACGTCTCCGGAGAAGGCAAACATTCCCAGCACCATTTCGGCAGTTGCAAACATTGCTTTGGATTCGTTTTCCATTTTTAGCAAAGGTATGCAGGGTTGGGTGAGGTAGCAACTTGATTCACTGAACACTCCTTTGGAAACGTGTTTTGGAATGCTTTTCTTGAAGATTAAATACCTTAGAACGAACTGGGGCGATGTTAAGACTTGTTTATAAGGTGCGTGGTATATACTTTGCTCCTTGCCGAAATGCAACGTGCTTCAGTGCGGCTTGTAAATGAAGTTCACGAGAGACACAAATGTCCTCTATCACCTTCAGTGTGCCTTAGGAAGGAAGCACTTACCCAGTTAGCACGGCCTGGGAATTGCTGCTGGCTCCATTCTACCCGTCAACCACTGAAAGTAGTTCGGTCAGAGCTAAGCCGGACCCTTGGATTCTCTCTGGCTTTAATTGGTACAATCCTATTAGAGGGGAGCTTGCCTGCATTCCAGATAATGGACTTCAGGAGAATAAGATGAAATACCCCCGCAGACAATGCTCTCACCTTCTGTTTTTTTGTATGCTGGTGTAATCCCCTCCTTTCATGTGAAAGCTGGGCCTACTGCCCTGATTCTAAGGTATAGAACATGGCTGAAGCACCTCCCCTCTTGCTAGCACTCTGTTTTCCAGGCACAGTCTCCCACCTTATGCTGTCTGTTTGCTGGCTTGCTTTGGGGAAACTAGCAGACATATTTGGAGTTGCCCTACGGAAAGACTCATATGGTAATGAAATGAGGGTGGTTTCTAGACAACAACCAGAGAACAAATGCGGCCCACAGCCTAGAATTCTGCAAAGAACAGAATCCTATCAGTGACCATGCACGGCAGTGAGCATGGGGACAGGTCCTTCCTTTGTTGCACACTGAGGTGACCGCAGCTTATGAAAGTCTCTGAGTCAGAGGATCCTGCTAAGGTACACCTAGATGGTAGTTTCTATAAAAAATGAGATGATAAGTGTCATTGTCTCTGGCCATTAAGTTTTCGGGTGATGTGATACTTAGCAATGGATAATTACTACTAAAGAAGTGGTAGGGCTGGGAAATGGGGCACAGAGTTTGAAAAGAACAAAGTATAGATATTTGTGTCTGTCTGACTCACCAACCCAGACAGAATTTTCATGACAAATGTTCTATATATACTGTTTGCAATAATTGCAACCACCTGCCAAGGGTGATGCTGTTCATGTACTTTGAATAGACTGAGTTTACAGTAACGCAGTTACTCAGAATACATAGCTAGAAGGTGACAGAGATGAGAGAGAAACCCGAGTCTGTCTGGCTGGGAAGCCTCGCTTCCTTCCCCAGCATTAATGAATCGCAAGAGGCAAGGACAGGATTGGGACTCAGGGGACAATGAGAATCACCTGTAAGATCTTCCAAATGCTTGTTCTGTCACTTTTCCTTCCTGGAGGCTCCAGCCCAGTTTGCCCTGACCCATACCAGGCTGTGGGGTGGGACCAGAAGAGCAATGAGTGGACACAAGGTCAACCATGTTGCTGGTAGTTTAGGCCTGTAATTCAAGAATTAAAGCCGCACATTTCAACCAGGCTCTAATTAAGATTCTGTTAGTCCTTAGCAGCCTCTCTGGTGATCAGTGAGCTGATCTCGTGACTCTGACATTCTGGTGTTTGGTTGTTTTAATTAAGTTAAAAATAAAACAGCATCCACCCTGGCTGGTGGTGCAGTGGATAAGGCACTGGCCTACGAACCCAAAGGTCACTAGTTCAGTTGCCCAGCCAGGACACATAATCAGGTTGCAAGCCACGTCTCTAGTCAGGTTTGTGGCTAGAGGCAGGTGAAAGGCAGCCATGCATTGATGTCTTCCTCCCTCTCTGCCTCTCTCTCTTCCCCTCTCTCTAGAAGTAATAAATAAAATCTTAAAAAGAAAATGATAAAACAGCATCCAGAGCTCCACCATTTGATGGGCTCATTGCAGTGGGAGGTGTCCTTGATTAACCGGCTACAGCCCCAAATGGGCAACATGGCTTTGGCTAACTAAGTTGGCAATAGAGTGGATAGTACTGCCTTCATTTGGTGGTGGCAATAGTATTATGAAATAATAGAAGGATACACCATGGTTCCACAAATTAGGAAGATGTGGGTGGCCCCAGAAACTTCCATGATGGCTTCAAGAGCTGAGCAGGGCAGCTGCAGGGTCAATTAGACTCTGAGGACAGGTTGTGGTTCTCTCTCACCAGCTCCTGCGACCTGGGCCAGGTCCAGGTCTCTCATCTACAGTCAGTCCTTTGGCTCTGGTAACAACCTTCCCAGCCCTGGCCTAGAGGCAGCTTCTCATGCACATCACAGCCCTACTTCCAGAGCAATATCCTCTTTACACATATTTGTGACAGACATCACCAATAACTGACCAATGCCACTTTTGGACAAGATGATGGGAGAGACTTGTTCTTCTACTCCTTCCTTCCACCCCATTGCGTTTTGCACAGAGGGTTTTTCTAGAGCAGGAAGGTAGCCACTAGCCATATAGGCTGGGTAACATTTGAAATGCAGCTAATGAGACTGAAGAAAACTGAATTTGCCATTCAGTTTAATTTTGGTTCATTTAAGTTTAAATAACCATATATAGCTGGTGGCTAATGCGTTGGCTAGCACAGCTCCAGAGGCTGTCATCCTTATGTTTTTCTTTTGTTAATTTATTTTTTTGGCTAATATTTATAGAACATTGTCTATGTGCCAGGACCATGCTTTTGCATTTTGCAAGTGTCCATCCAATTTTTGCAAAACCCAACAAAGCCCATTACATGATTTACATCCGCCAGAGCAAAAAGTTGAATCTTAGAAGTGGCCTGTCTTACATCATGCAGGCAGGAGACAGGATTCAAAATAAAGTTTTTCTGGCACCAGTCCTGCTTTCTCCTACAGAAGAGCGAGGCTGACTCAGTAGGAAGGGCGGGTGAAACAAAATGGACACAAGGCGACTAAAATATAACACTTGTTACAATGGGGTGTTTCGTTTTATTGCTTATTGTAAACATTTCAGCATCAGCAAATACATCGGTTTTTAAATAACCATAGTTCAACGCTTTCACATCACATACTATGTCTCAGGATGTATCATCTATGGAAATAATCAGTGCACCTAGAAAGTTTATAGTGATAATGTGCATATTTACGTATTGTGATACTAAATACAAGTAGCAAAAGTAATCATCTATTGCAGGTCTATGGCTTTGTGGTATATCTTACAGGAAACTTTAAAACAACTTGAAGAAGAGAGATGGTGTGGACTGAAATGTCTCCTATGTGGTGGGTAATGTTGGCAGAACATAGGAGGTCTGTAATAAATGTTTATTGATGGTGAAGATGATGAGAAGTCAATTTCCACTGGTCTTTTCCTCTCTGCTTTTCTTAGGAACTATATGGAGCATTGTAACCAAAATCCTGAAAGTCACAGAGACCTAGCACTTAGCACTGCACAGCTGCAGTGTGACTAGGTCTGATTGTGCTTGCAAGGAGAAATATAAATTTAAGCATCTGTACTGTTAAATTTGTGCTAAAAATCTCAGTCACTTGCATAGGCTGGGACCCGTGAATGTGCTGCATCTTCATGAATTAGAAAATTACCAGTATCTAAAAGCCAAGCAAGACACTCAGAACAAACTAGCTTTTAGGTTTCACTGGCGCATAAACTGAATTTCAGTCAGATTCTGTATTTGTAAATAAAATATGCGACTTGGGTTAGCTACTAAAATTCCTATTTGTAAAAATGGAATTATAATTTATACCTTAGGACAGTTCTTTTGTTTTCTTCAGCAAAATTCATAGCATTGTTTTGTGATTTCACTGAATTATGATGATTATACTGGACTAAACATTTTAGGCTTAATTGCAAAGTGATATAAAAATGTACTCATCTATTCCACATATTTTCTTACTGTAAACTTTAAATACATGAAAGGTCCAACATAAATGTTAAGGTCACTTGCAGCAAAATATGGCACATTAGATTTATTAACAAATTTACACATAAAGATAGACACTTCATAACATTTGAGTTTGGGCAAAAGGCAATAATTTGATGTTAATATCTCAGCCTTTCCATTAAGTCTGTAACTTTTTCAAGGGACTAGATTATCAAAATATCACAAAAGAGAAAAAGAAAGTTTTCTAAGCTACCTGAGGATGGAATTCCACAAAACAGAATCCAAATTTCATTTTCTCCTCTTCTTTTGGTAAACTTGTCTATCTTCGTGGTAAAGTTCTGAGATTTTACTTCCTGTAGATAAAATGGAATTATTTGGTTTATATCAGTCTGAAGTGAAGAATTTGTTGCTTGTGGAAGTTGATGCTTTTTTTCTTTTTCACTGCTAGAATAACCTTTGTCATAACACACTCATTAAAGGCAGGTGACTTTAGCTGACAGTAACTATCATTGAAGAGTTCTTGTCATTGAGCAACATTGAATCCCTTTGATCCTGTTTTAGCTTTCAAATTAAATAGGTGAGCTTGAACTATTCCAGTAGTTTTCATCTTTGGAGGCATACAGATTTACCCCATGCTTACATAAAACATGAGCCAAACTTTTGAGGTCTACTGGACTCTGCGACCATTTGACTTAGCTATTCCTTCTAAAGCATGTCTCTTGCAGCCAGATTCTGTTAGGAATCTTGATAACAGAGAGCTTCTCAAAAGCTACAATTGCTCTTTCTCGTACTGAAAAACAAAGTTCTTGTAACTTCCATCCAGTGCTTCCAACAGTATAAGGCACGTAGTAGGTTCTCATGCACTTGATTAGCATTTATTGATGAGAGGAAGAATGAACAATTCTAGTTCTGACTCTTAATGCTGCATGGAATATAGAACACAGTGGTTTCTTTCTGTAGTCTAGGCTAATTCCCTATATTATATAAATCCTCTCTTCCAGAATCAGTATTGCAATATCATTTTCAGATATTTCATCCATATCATGACTCTCCTTTGAGTGTGCTTAAGTTGATCAGTAGATCTCTTTAAATGCAGTTCCATGGAGCCAAACATAATTCTCCAAGTGGGCTCGGCTCTGAGGAAGGATAAAACTCTGCATCTCTTAGCACGGACAGTCCACCTGACACATTGTTTGACCCAAAAGATGATTCCTTATAGCACTCCTTTTTGGTCTTCCTTTGAGCAGAGATATTTTATTCTGGGCAAGATCTGTGGCTGGCACATATTCTGTTCTGGGAGAAGGATTATTTCCTTGAGTGTCCAGGATAAGGAGGGGGTGGAGAGCGCTGTGCTGAAGCCTGTGGGGTCGGGGAGTAGGGAGGAGGCAGTTCCGCACAGTATTCCATCTCATGGTCGTAACTATAGGGGGGTGGCGCCACTGAAAAAAGAAACAGAAAAGGGCATCAGGCAGGTAGCAAATATCTGGTGCCCCCTGTTTATGCCACTGCACTGGGTGCTTTGGGAGGAGACATAATTTTTGCTGCAAAACTGAGTTTTATCAGGCTGAGGGCACATATATATAAAATAGGTTGAGTGCTATAAAAGTGGTGACAATAGCCAAATTATTTAAGGTTGGTGCCTTAGGGTAAGTTTCTTGGAAATATGTGTTGAAAGGCAGAGAGAGAAAAGGCTAGGGGGTTATTCAAGTTTGAGTGAAAATGGCGGAGAACATTTTTCTTCAAAGAAAAATGTACATGGAGGTGGAGAACTGAGAAAGACATTGAGGAATCTGATTATACTGTCATTGTGGAGGGCTTTGAAAATCACATAAGTGTTGTGTGATGTACAACTATTAGAAGGTTTTTTTTTGTTTTGTTTTGTTTTGTTTTTAAGATTTTATTTATTATTTCCAGAGAGAGAGGAAGGGAAAGAGGCAGAGAGGGAGAGAAGAATGGTTGCCTTTCATCTGCCTCCAGCCACAGACCTGGCTGGAGACCTGGCTTGCAACCTGATTATGTGCCCTGGCTGGGGAATCGAACCAGTGACCTTTGGGTTCACAGGCCAGCACCTTATCCACTGGGCTACCAGCCAGGGCTTATTAGAAGGTTTTTGAATGTGCTAGTGAATGTGCTTCGGGGTGACTGAGGAGGACTGAAGAAAAGGTGAGATGATACTGGTTATGTGAGGAATTTTAAGGCGCTCATAGCAGTGGTTTAGGTGGGAATCCTAAGAGCTTAGGTAATGACCAGGTAGGTGGAGAAAGGTGTAGAGAGCGAAAGAAGGTGTTGTATTGGGCACCCAGTCCTGGGCTCCCATAACATGAAAGGTCATGAAGCCATTACAAGAAGAAGAATAAGGGGGGAAAACAAACAAACAAACAAGCAAACAATAAAAAAACAAAGAGGACAAGCAGGTTTGCATATAGGGGTAATGAATTTAGTTTTGTAAATCTTATGAAGACATTTTTCTTAAATTAATTTTTACTGTCCTATTTGTAGTATGTTTTAAATGACACTTTAGTTATGACTATGCATGGAAGTCTTTCATAGCGTGGTCAAAATCCCATCTCGAGGGCTGGAAGAGAGGCATTCCTGAGTGCACCATGTCTTTAAGAATCCAGTCATTCTGCAAGACCTGAGCAATGCCTCAGCGAGCTCTCTGTGGACTTGCCAGCACTTGACTCCCCTTGAAGATCATCATTCTCCTTGGAATGAGCCTATTTAACTGCTTACTCTGAATGGAGCCTCAATCACAAGACTGGTATCATAACAATGCAAAACCAAAACCAAAAACAAATACAAAAAATCCCCCTGAATCCAAATGCCAGGCTCTTACCATTAGAATGGCAGGAAAGAATAAGTAACAATTCAACATACTTATTTCTAAGACATCTTCTAAAACATGCTTTTACTACCAAGATTACGATAGTGTTGTGACTGACATGCCTGCACAAACACTGGGTTCCATTCTATTTGCAAACACGAACTATCTTCCTTCTGGATCCCTTTAAGTTGGCTAAGTTTACCAGACGTTGACTGATCTGCCTAGACTCAGGGACATGAGGAAGCAGAACTGAGTCACTCAAGAAAAGGGGAAGATGGAGGCACAGAGATGGGCGGGATATCCTCCAAGGGCTTCTCTGGTAAGCAAGTTTCTGGTGGGCTGAGCATGTAGAAGGCTCCTGAAAGAGGCAGTAGAGAAAGCAGCAATGATGTATCTACAGCTTCACCACGGCTGCTCTGGACCTTTGCAGGCTGGGCTATTTCAAGCTTTGTTTTCTACAACAAAATGGAATAACTCTTGTGGAGTCTAAACACACATTCCCTCTGCATTACACCTGCTCCTTGGCTTCATTATGTCTGGAAGGACTGAGACAGATTCATGATGAACGTCCTCCAAGCCAAGAAATGCAGCCTCCACGTAAAACAGAAAGTTACAGCTGGATACCCACTGAACAGTTCCTTTGAAGCATGTGGTTTTAAGTTGATATACTGAAGCTTTCCCCTGCCTCAGGGGAAGCCCTCAGGGAATGATTCTACAGACTGACCGACTGCATCCTTCTCTGTCCTGAAGCCACAGTGCGTGGTTATGCCTTCGTAACACAGTGTTTATGTTTTGCCATTGGTGTAAAACCTGCTGGAGGACATTTCACTGAGATTCGCATATACAGCTACACGTTGAACATGAAAATCTAATGTATGAATCTGTGTTCCTTCTGTTGTACAGCCTTTGAATTTTGATAAAGTGATAATATAAGGCTGAAGAGCGGTATTTTGAGAACTATCCATTATGAAATAAATATGGTACAGCTTTCATCGTAGAAGCTACTGGAAGACATTTAGAAATAATACTTGTAGAACTGTGGACTGTGCTATCTTTCTTTCTTGCAGATAATAGTTTCACCAGGAAATACATTTTTCATAGTATCAATTTTTAGCATTCTGGATTAACTCTAAGAAGATTTGTTCTTCCTTAAAGGTTAAGTCATCTTTAAGAGACATATGGCTGCAGATGGAGAAATGGTGTCTTAGCAATTTTTTCATAACCAATATTACAATTTTCTCACTATGGTGGAGCAAACATGCCATTTATTCTTAATGTCATTATAGTTGTCCACAATATTAGAGAATTGAAGGATGCTATGAAATTCACAGAAGAAATTTAATGTGTTTCACCTACTCAGGCCAACAGTTCTAAAGCAAATGTAAAGGGAAGGTGCTTGGTGTTATCAAAATTATACATTATTTTAGAAAATCTGGGGACAGAAAAAGCATCCACATTGTTGTCACTACAATTTAACAAATATTATCTTTATATATTCTCTTCTAGTCATTTGTGTGTATTATATCCTTATAGTCATATAAATAGGTGTATGCTTTTAATTTGTATTATGAACTAGTCTTTTTCATTGTGCTATATATTCTTCATAAGTGTTTTCATTAATAGCTTCATATTATTCAAATGACCATTCACCTATTTTGAGAGATTAACAATTTTTTATTATTATAAATAATGGAGTGACAAATATTTTTCTACACATTGGCTTCTTTTAAATTAGTTCTTTAGAACAAAATTCTGGGAATCAATTAACTGGCCATTATTTACAATTTTTGTCTTCCTTGTTTTTATTTTATTATTTTTTAAAAAGATTTTTTTAATTTATTATTTCCAGAGAGAGAGGAAGGGAGAGAGGCAGAGAGGGAGAGAAACATCAATGTATGGTTGCCTTTCACCTGCATCCAGCCATGGAACTGGCTGGAGACCTGGCTTGCAACCTGGTTATGTGTCCTGGCTGGGGAATTGAACCAACGACCTATGGGTTCACAGGCTGGCGCCTTATCCACTGTGCCACCAGCCAGGCTTGTTTTTATTTTTTATCTTATAAAAGCTTCCTGTCTTCTGCCCATTTTGTAGTTCACTACATGAAGACTGTCTATTTCATAGTTTTGTTTTGTATCACCTAAATTGTCTTCTTTAATTATTTTTTTAAACACATGTAACCATGCTTCTTAGTCCCTTTGACATTTTTGTATTCCAAAACCATTTTCTCACCTTGGTGTAACCAGTAATACTACTGTTCTGGAAATCTGATCAACATCCTTTATCTTTTTAGAATACACATTCTAAAACATCTCGAACCTCACCTGAGTTTTCAATTTATTGATAGCACTTAAAAAATAACAATTTAAGCTGATGTAACCTTTTTCTTTTTCTTTTTTTTTACTTCATATCTTCATTCATCTTAGATTTATAATCCAGCACAGGCATTATTTCTGTGCATTTATTGTCAACTTTCTTATCTCTTTCTTTCCCCATTGCCTGACAAGACTCCGATCCTAATTAAGTACATCACTTTAACTACCCCAGCTCTGTATTTAGGAGCTTAATGTAGAAAGGTAAAAATGCACAATTAACTACAAACACCTCCTTTTAACACTTCTTTTAGCATAAGACTTGCTTCTTATTTCACCAAGAAAATAGGCATGATTAGAAGACACCTTACCACCAAATCCTCCTTAGGTGAGTCCATAAAAGTCTTCCCATGTTCATTACATATCCTAACAAAGTTGCACTCATTTACTAATTCAACCATGCAAACGGAGAGTTGGTTTCTTAATGAAATATTTCCAAGATATCTTAAATATTGCAAGCCAGTTATTTTATAGAATGTTCTTTAACTTGGATTTGTCTTGCTAAGGTACAGGCTGTGAAGTTCCAGACAGACCACTATAGATAAAGCTATGTCACCCTCAGGGTCACACCCAAAGATGTAAGATGTCCATTTGCCTTGTGATATTAATTGTATTTTCTGGTTGGGATGTTGTCTGCTTTCTCCACTTTTACAATTAACAAGAATCTGGGAATAGATGCTTTAAGAGCATGCACATATCCTGCTCCTTAGCCACCTTTCTCCTCAGCTTTACCATCAATGGATGGTTCTTGTCCTAAACCTTTCTTATGATGGTTTGAAAATGATGAATTTTCCAACTCTACAACTTCTTTTTTACCTTTGGTATTTTTCTGTTAACAAGAGCCTTTTCTCCTCCTTTTCCATTGATTATGTCTGTCTATCTATCTATCTATTGATCAGTTTATTATGAGTCAATCATCAGGGGAATCAATAATACACTTCAAATCTCAATTTTCTTGACAGCATTAAAATCTCTTGTTTTCTTTTTATTGGCATTTGATTTTTATATTTTTGTAAAGGCTTTTGTTATGGCCTTTCTGTATTATTTTCTTTCAGGTATATAATCCAAACCTATTTAGAAAGAAAGGGTTAATATGATTGCTTTTCTCATTTACATGGAACCCCTAGAAAGGAGTGGAAATGTAAGATTTGACAAATAATTCTTAACTTCACACAGATGGTTTTAAAAATAATTGTAACTAAACAGGACACCAGTTATTCTACCCAACATGGCTGGAATAAGAAACTCATTTAGAAGGTCACTGTCCACTAAAGAGTCAGGAGTGGCAGATTACTTTTTTCTTGGGAATGTTCCCCTAGGGCAGAGTAATTATGTTCACTGTAGGGCTCCCCAATGAGCACTTTGCACCAAGGGAAAATATAGCAACGGCTAAATTATTTTCTGCCCACTTATGTGGCCTCCAGGCTGTAGGACTATAAAATAACTTGGTTGTTATTGCTATTATCACAGGGTTAATTAACTAATGTGGGTAAAAACATTTTATATTTCCACACATGAAAGATTTTGAAAAGAATTCAATTCTACTCTGAATTGTTTCCTCATCCTTTAAGTAAAAGCTTAATTAGTGTTTTGGAGAAAGAAATGAGAAATAATCAAGTACATGATGTTTCAAAGACGTTGTCTTTTTGCAGTAAAAATGCTTCAACCATAACCTTTATTATGTTTCTTGTATTACTCAGTTCCCAGACCCATGCATTTACTAAAAATGCAATACATCTCTGTGATCTGCTAGTGTTAATGGAGCCACTATAAAGTTTTAAAAACATGTTTCCATGCATGAAATAGAAACTTCAAACCCAGGACTTGACATGAAAATATTTCTTATCTTCTATTCTAATTTTATAAGATAAGACTATTACAAAAATTTTATATCTTATGTTCTAGTTTTATAAATAGTATTTTAAAATGTTTTAAAAGTTAATTTTAACTAAAATTTTCTTGGTCAAGCAAAAGTGTATCTGAAATGTTATTGACAGAGCACTTCTCTTCATCTTCTCTCCAATTAATGTCTGCCCGACTCTCTTCTCTTCTCCTCTTGGGTTATGGGTTGACCAGGTAAAAATGAGGCAATGTGGAGAATAAAAAATAATTCCCTTATTTTTTTTCTTTATACCTTAATCCTAACATCATTACTCTAACCCCAACAATAGTCTCAGCAAGTTGAGAAGATTCAAAGTTGTGAATTGCTTTTGCACTGGGTTAAAGCCACACACTCCAGAGTGGAATTTAAGGTAAATTCCCTAGGTATTGATATCTAAATCAGGTCTTATCATGAGCTGTGCTCTTTATTCTTTATGCCATGTTGAGTGCCTGTTAGGTGCCAGTCTCATGTGCTTGAGATTTAGAGGCGAGCAAAATAGAAAAAGATCCCTGTCTCATGAAGCTAATATTCTGGAAGAAGAAAATAAACAATAAACAATACATATAACAATTAGGTATGTTATATGGTATATGAGAAGATTAAAAACACTGTATAATGTATAGCAGAGTAAGGAGGATTGGGTGCTGTGGGAGAGACACATTCCAAACTTAAACAGGGTGATCAGAGCATTCGGGAGATGATCTTCAATCAAAGACTCAAATTATGTGAGGGAGTCAGTATTCTGGACAAAGCCCTAAGGTGGGTGCATGCCCTGTTTGTTCACGGAGCAGCAAGGGAAACTGTGACTGCAGCCAGAGTAACAAGAGAGGGAGTAGAAGGAAATGAGGTCATAGAAATAAAAAGAGGAGCCAAATCATACATTGCTTTTACGGTCTTGGTAGATGATGTGTCTTTTACTTTAGATAAAACGAGGAACCACTGGCTTTGACTTTTCCTCTGGGGGACATAGGAAGCCATTTAAGAATTTGAACAGAGGAGAGATATGATATGTCCGCTTTCTTAAAAGGCTTCCTCTTGCCATTGTGTTGAGAAACACAACAGGTGGGTAACAGGTGGGTTCTGGAAGAGCATTTAGGATGATATCACACGGATGGGAGTGAGAGCTGATGGTGGAAAAGTCAGGGAAAGCAGTAAGGACTGTGAGAAGTAGTCAAATACTGTATTTACACATATTTAAAAATTTTTTAAAAAAGATTTTACTTATTATTCTTAGGGGAAAGGGAGAGAGAAAGAGGGGGACAGAGACATCAATATATGGTTGCTTTTCACCTGCCTTCAGCTACGGACCTGGCTGGAAACCTGGCTTGCAACCTGGTTATGTGCCCTGGCTTGGGAATCGAACCAGCGATCCTTGGTTTCACAGGCTGGCACCTTACTCACTGTGCCACCAGCTAGGGCTTATTTACACATATTTTGAAGATGGCGTTGAGAAGTTTTCCTGATAGATTGCATGTAAGTTTGAAGGAAAGAGAGGAGGCTAGGAGGAGTCTGAGATTTCTATCCTGAGCAACTGGAAGGCTAGAGATGCCATCAGTTGAGGAGGCAAAGGTTGTGACTGGAAGAATACTTGGGGCAGGGGATGATCATGTTCAGACATGTTAAATTTAAGATATCTATTAGGCATCCAAGTGGAGATGTCCAATAGGCAGAGAGAGATTAAATAAATCTGAAACTTAGCAAAGAAGTTTGGAATGGAGATATGTAACTTTGGGAAGCGTCAGCATGTAAATAGTACTTAATCCCACGAGGCAAATGATATAGCCAAACAAGTAAGTGTAGGTGCAGGATACAAGATGACACAGGACTGAGCTTTGAGTCTCTTCAACGTAAAGATGCTGGAAAGGAGGAAGAACTGGCAAAGGAGGAACAGGAGAAAGGGTTATTCTCCCATTCATCTGAAATTTGCTTCCTCAACTTGAAGATGATAAGGAAAAGGGAAAGAAAGGAAAGGAAGATTAAGGAATTGATATAAAAGGCAGATTGTATGGAGAAGATATTCTTGTTCTTTTCTGTAAAGACTGAGAGAAAGAGAGAAGATGAGTACAGGGAAGAAATGATCTTCTTAAGGATATGTTAATTTGGAACTTGACTCTTTTTTATGTGTCAAATTGTATATAAACAATTAGAAAACACTATTGAAATCATCTAATGCAAAACAGTTAACAGAGTTCAAGATATTTACACGTGAAACCTAGCAGATTCACAATAAGCACTTGCCACATTATTAATGTTACCTTTGCTCTTTGTTGAGAATTTTAGTATTATGTTAAAATGATTGTATTTGCATAAAAAGGACACAAAAGCTCTTTTCAATATTATTTCTTAAAGCATACATACCTATCAGTTCAGATGACAGTTTATTCAGACATGTAATTTGTACTTTATAATTATTTGTCAAAATTCACTGGCAGATAAACACTGCAGGTGTAAATTGTTAATTTCTCTTAACTCTGGCTGATTGACAATATTGTTGTCAATGAGATAACCATATTTGAAAATACAAATAGTTTCAAATATGAGGTGGATTTTATTATTTCAATCTAAGTAATCTCCACTGAAAGCTGGAGTTTCACTTTACATTGGCTTAGAAATACACTACATACTTTGAGATTAGTCCATTGGGAGTGTTTAATGTGTCCTTTCTCCAAGAAGAGAGCATAACTAGCAAGTCTGACTCTTGCATGAGATTATGCAAGCAATTTTGCTTACCAGGATAGGAGGTGATGGCGTTGATGTGGGCAGTGCTGATGACTCCCACCCGGGTCCCACGGTTATTTTTCATGCACATGCAGATACAAATGGCAATTCCAGCAATGACCCCCATGATAAATACAATTCCAAACACAATACCGGCAATTGCTGTGCCCCTAAAAAAGAAAAGCAAAAGTACATTTATTGAAAAGTCTCATAAGGATTCTTCAGACTTTTACATAAAGCTCAATAACTATATGACAAGTGTTTCTTTATATATGTTCTTAAGGATAATGTTAAAAAATAGATAATTCCCTGATTTGGTTAAATAGTCTTGTGTATTGCAATGAATAAATACAAGTTATAAATCTTTAAGGAATCCTTTCCAGAACAGTAGACCTAGCATTCAGATTCTAGTTTTTTGTTTTTTTTTGTTTTTTGTTTTTTTTAATTTTATTGTTGTTGTGTTACATCCATCCCTTTTTTGCTCCCCTCTGTCCCCCCACCCACCCACCCATTCCCCCCAAAGTCAATCTAGTTTTTAAAATGCATGTATTTATACAAAACATACTTCTCCAGATATGCTATCTAAAATAATAATTTAAAAAGCCACTCTGCTGTGTATTTAAATAGCAAAGCACTTATCTACTTTCTGTAGAGTATATGTGTTTAATGAAGACAACTTGATAAATGCCAAAATATTACATTAATATTAACATTTATTTTCATTAAAACTCTTCATAAAGAAAAATAAAAACATTGTCACACAAAGGAAAGTAGTTAGAATGCTATGGGATTTCTCTACAGCAATCTCAACTTCTAGAAGACAATGAACAATGCTTTCATATTTCTGAGAAATAATGTCTTTCATGTTAGAATTCCGTACCCAGCAAAACTATCAACAAGTGATTGTAGCAGTAAGTCATTTTCAGGCATGCAAGGACTCTGAAACATTTATCTCCTTTATACTTTTCTTTAAGAAGCTATTCAGGAATATTTTTCAGTGAACAGGACAGTTCACCAAGAAAGAACAAGAATATGTTTGTACTTATATCTAGCTGCATGTCCATCTATATATGAAATAAGAATTATAATTTTAAGTAGTTAAATTACTACATATATTGCTACAATTTCATTTGTAAAATGCTAATAGAAGGTAGGAACATCAATCTGTTTCATTTTTCCAATAAGTCTATATTACTTGCAAAAATTTGCTGTAAAATTCAGATATGCCAATTACTCTGCCTTTTTTCATGGTAATCCTTTTCTCCAATAATCTCCCTCAACATATCCTCTTTCTTGAGGCTTTGTAATTCATTTCTCTGTGGTGCTCAGAATAATAAATTTTTCTGATTTACTGGCTTTACCCCTGTGATAGAGATAAATGTCTACCTGTCGTTTGGGTGATAAATTTCTAGAAAATACTTTTAAGTAAAATATTTTGTGACAGCATTCAAGAAAACTTCTTAAAAAATGGGAGAAGTGGGGTTTTTTTCTCCCTACTTCTTCATCTACATCCCATCCGGCTTTCTGAAATATGGATGTAATGGTTGAGCTCTAATCTCAATGCCAGACCATGAGGACAATCTGCCTAGGGATAGAGGAGGTATGAGTTTGGTGAAATGTGCACTGCTAATAGATAGGGAGATGTTATATCAACCTTGAGTTTTCTATCTCTGAATTCCCTTTACATGAGAGAGAAATATAAGCAATTTAACTTTTTTCATTAAAACCTGTTACGTGTGTGTGTGTGTGTGTATGATATGCTGCTTAATGTAATCTCACATAATACAACTTTTTGTCAAGATTAACACAGTAAAACAGAGAGAAGTCTTTAATGTGGAAATAGCAGCTTTAAGGTGCATACATATATAAGTACTTTGAGGTTCCCATGAAAAGGTTCCAAAGAAAGCATACCAGAACCAAGAAAGCATGAGATTGCATTCAAATTCGTTAAATTGGGATCATTCTTTTTTCATCTCACGTGGCTACATTTTTATGATTTAGTGAGAGACCTTTAAGAAATCTTTACATTGTCTAGATATCTAAAAGGTATACAACATGAGAATAACAAATAGTCTTGAAGATGTTAGGAATGATTGATATGCTGACCTGAACAATAACACTTTTTTTCCCACTGGAGTTCAATAGTAAATGATTTGATTGATTAAGAAGATAATTTCAAGCCAGCCAAAAAGTACCTTTTGAGAACTGGTTGGTTTGTATTTATTTTTATTGATCAAATTTTTAAAATAAGTGTCCAATTCTTATATTAGAGTCATAAAGTTAGTCCAATAAAGTTTAAATTCATATAATAAAATAACAGTAAAAACAAGTATGAGTAAATATTCCATGAATTATATTACTTGATATGTTCTCTATAATATATGGATTCTATATATCATATATCCTGCCAGTACAGTCTTAGCATAACATAACATAATGTCAAAGTCTAAATGCAGTCATTCATAGTTAATAAAGTTTCTAGAAACTTTCTGTGCAACATACATGAATGTGATTAATCTCACAGCAATATCTGGAAGAGCAGTTTTGACCCACACATATATCAACTTGATTTTCCAGGCATGCCTTAGATGTGTTTGATTTATTCCTGCCATTATGCCTGCAATTCTAAATGGCTGCCACTAGATAGCAACATTCATGAAATAGAGTATAAATTGCATATCTGTCATGTGCAAGGCAGGTTTCTGGGTGATGGGATGCAAAGTTGAATGATGCATGAACCTTCAAGGACTTGAGAAGCATGTACAGAATAGTAAGCAAAGAAATGTTGTGAAGGTCAACTTTTTCTAGGCATAGAAGATGAAGACAAAAAAACAAAGAATTTGATTATATTCAGCAAAGAGAACTGTTTCTTTAAAAGAAAAAAAAAAAAACATAAATGTAATGTAATGATTTCTTAATACTTCATTGCATATACAGGTTTTTGACCCAGAGGATGCTTTTGGGAAATAGAAGCCAACTCACTTATTTTTGCAGGCAAGAAAACCAAATCTATGAGAGGCTAAAATAAAGATCTTCTAGCCAGTTTCCTGTTAAGGAGGTCTCAGAGGTCCAATTCCCCACCCCAGAGCTATTTGAATGTGGCCTACCTTGCTCACATTCTCTCATCTACTTGGAAAACCTTATGGAGTGCCTTCACTCTGCCAGGTAAAAATGGACAAAGTCTTACAGGGAAGCAGGGAAGAGGAGAGAAATAATTCCTGGAATATTTGGGAAACTGCAGCTCTGAAATCTGATGACTAGATTGGAGTGGGGAGTAAGCGAGTGGCAAGAGTACAGAGTGTCTTCCTTGTGGGGCAATTGCCTCTTGCTTCATAATGCACAGTTTGTATTGAAATGAAGACTATATGAGACATGCAATCATAAGCCAGATTTAAATGGAAACAACCACTGCACAGAGGTTTCCTTGACTATTCCTTTTGAATGTAAAAATTTCCCAATTACTGCCTCATATAATTCTCTCATTTCTAATGCTTTGGCACAGTTCACCTTTTTGAAGTAACCTTTGCTGAAACTTCACACTGAGCTAATTACCTTAACTTGTAATGATTACTTTAGAGAAGACTTTCTTCTTTTCCTTTCTATACCTTTTTTTTTCTTTAAATCATATCTTGAGTAGAAGAAAATTACAAAGCAGTTTTTGAACAGTGACTATAAGGATTTCTATTGAAAATCTATTTGTGGATATTTAAGTCCTAAAAGCATATGAGACTCAAGAGATTGAATTTGATTATGAAAATGCAGAGCATCCTGAGAGTCACCCGCTGTCTTTTTCATTGACTCCAGCGTGGAGAGTCTCAAATAAATCTGGAGGCTCTCATAGTCATTGACCTGGTAGAAGAGCAGCTATAATACCTTTCATACTTCGACATTTAAAAATTTAACAGCATGGAGGTGGGCATTAGAAGTTGTAACTACTGAAACCAGAAATAGAACACAATGGCATAATGGATTCTTTGCAGTGAGCCCACATGCTATCTAATCCAGTGTTTTCTGCTTTGGTGCTAGCCAACTGTCAGACTGTACATGACAAGTGAGTCTGCCCACCCAAACAACCGTGATCCTCTTCCTGGACCTTAGCAGGTCTCCGTCATCTGCTGAGACAAGCCTGTGATTGATCATTATCCACTGGGGAGATCTCTTGTTCGAGGCCTGCCAATGATTTGCTCAGTTTTGACATTTATTATCAACACAACAATCCCATGAGCTTATAGTTTCCAAGACCCATATGCTGCTGCCTGATCACACCTCTTTGAAGGCCTTGTTTACAGTCGCAACTGTGCCCGCCTGATGTGGTTGGTTGGAGACATCATGCTTTGGCTTCCTTGTTGGATGTAGCCTCCTTCTCATTTTAGAGATTCTTAAAGCCATTCACAAGCAATACTTCCTCATCATAGCCTTACTATTGTTCCCTTTCACTGTGGATGGCTGTCTCCACATAGCTCCAAACAGTTCCTGAGTTTCATGCCTTCTAATTACCCATGAGAGAGAAACTGATTTCAACCGTGCCTCATTCAGTACTAGAGAAGGAATGTGACTGGCTCAACTGGAATCGAGGACCCACCTTTAGATCAAACTACTTGGCCAAGACCAGGAATACAGTGATTGGCCCAGCCTGGTCAAATGCCTCTTTTCAGACCTGTGATATGTAATCAAAGGCAAAAGATTTGGGAGAAAGAGAGGCAGCCTATTTAGGAGCATAGTTAAGGGGGTTGGCAAACATGACACACACTATAACTCTGTATAGTTGGCATTATTAGGATATCAGGTCCAAGTTCAAGTTTATAGGTGTGAGCTAGAATTTATAAGAATAAAGGACAGATAGAGACAAATGACCCCAAATCTCAGATCTGCCTATCCTTTTAAATATGTATGGTACTACAAAATCAAAAAGGTAACTTCAGAGAAGTTTGCAGGCATGAAATTCTGAGAATTTCTAGTGGCCATCTGTTCTAGCAGAACTTATTTCAAGAAAAGTCAGTTAATTTCAGGGTTGGCGAGAATCATAAATTATGTAAACCATACATTTTTTTAGTGTCTTCTCTTGCCTCAATATTATGTTGGATATTTAAGAAAGACAAAGACTGGGGAAGGCACACATTGATATAATTGTAATGTATGACATTGAGTCAAAGGGAAAAATACAGACTAGGTTCTATAAGAACAGAGGAACACACCTAATGTGAATATGTTAGCACATGTGTAGGCATGTGTGAGTGTATGTGTGAGCAGGGATTGAGTGTTTGCGAATAGAAAGAAGCATATGTGAGAGTGTTTGTGAGTATATATGCATATTTGAGGGTGCTGGACAATGACTTCCTGAGGTGATAACCCCTCTGAATCTTAAAGGAAAAGTTAGAAGTGATTCAAAACTATCTGACGGGGTTAGAGCAGAAGCACATTTCAGATCAAAAGAATAACATATCCAACGATGAACAAGTTTTCAAACTAGCCAGAGAAAGCACATCTGGGGAAAGAATTCAACCTACTGAGGAACTTGAAACTCTTACTTTTCTATATTATTCATTATTGTCTTCATTGTCATTATCATCATTATTCTGCCTCCTCTATTTGGAAATCTTTTCTCTGATACTGACATGGTGAGCTCCTACCTGTATTTCAAGGCACAACATATAAAATGCTGTTGGAATGAAATACATGTATCATGATGTGTTTACAGGACTGTGAAAAGTTGAGAGTTACTGAAATAGAGAAAAAGGAGATGAGGTTGGAGGATAGGAAGGGATTGGGAGTGCTGGTCAGGAAGCTCTTCAATGACATTGAAAAGAACTTGGCCTTTTAATTGGAGTATACAGAAAACAAATGACAATCTGTAAGTACAGATTAGTTTAAGAGTGATATAGAGAGTGGATTTGTGGATTTGATGGATATAAGACTGTCCACCAGCAGCTCAATTGAAAGACCATTGTAATTATCTGGGCAAAACATGGTGAAAGGTTGTACCTGACAATGGCAGAGGGGCAGGGGGAAAGGTGGGAAGGGGGTTCAGGAACGTTAGTGGTGCCTTAAGGCCATTAAGTTCAAACTCCTAAAGGACTATTATAACTCTCTGCTATGCTCAGTCACCCAAAGTTTTTTTTTTTTTTTTTTTCCTCACTCCTGGTACTTGAAAGTTATTAAAAGCTATGCCATTACAGAGCAGTGCTCTGTAAGCATGTGGCCCTGCAGTATGTTTTAGTCCACCAGTTTCCTATCTCTCTCAAAGAAGGGGCCTCTATGGAGGAAAAGCTCTGACCTGCTATAGGAAAGAAGAGAAGTGTCAAGCCCAATAGAAAGGGCTGAAAATAAACTTTGTTTACCCTTGTTGTTTACTGGCCTGATTTTAACTAAGTATGTTTTCCAAAATGAGTATGTTTATCAAAGATACATGCACTCTTTAATATTGTATTGCATAAACTTTTAGCATAATGAGCATGTATAAATAGGAAGTTTATTTGTAAAATCAATGAACTCTTAATTGTCCTCTGAAATTCATGCTCCTAAACCTCTGGAAAACATAAATTAAAAACAATAGTCTTTAAGTTATTCTTAGATTGTTGTATGCAGTGTGATCTTCCAATCCAAGTCTTTATGCAGTTAAAATCTAATTGGATCACAGAATGCCAGAGCTCACCTCTAACTCTTCAGTACCACAGCTAATTAGCAGAAACCCCACTTTAATAATACAGCTCTTCCAACTTAAGAGAGGAAAGTGAAGCAAAGATGGAAATCTTGCCTAATGAAAATACAAAAAAGATTAGAAGAATGATATTTCTGTGTGATAATTAATTACAGCCAACAAGAACAAACTTCTATGAATACTGGCTAATTATAACTTAAACTATATTAATTCACACAAATCTCTCCTCCAACATCATCTCTGATTCTGGAATACAAAGAGATAAGGCTTTTCAATAATCATTATCTCATTTATTGTCAATCTAAAGCAACAATCTCAAGTCTGCAGAGATGTACTAGTCCCTGAGGTAACATTCACTATTTGATCTAAAAAATTATAATTGCATGTACTTATTCATATCATCTAGCCAGCTCTTAATTAATTATTTCTACTTTCAAAGATAGAGTTTTGTCTTGAAGATCTCGGCAAATATGGTCATGCCGTAACATAGTAGTTGGTTTAGAAGACATTGTACATTAATTTTTTAAAGAGCATAAATGATTTGAAAGTGAGGTTGATTCTGTGCATGTTAGGAGCAGTGCTTGAAGGTTTCACTGTGTTCTTTGCAATTCCAATAGGCCAGGGAGGGGGCTTCTCACCGTTACTGCCACGAAACCTGGGGAGAGGGTGGAATTATGTCAGATTTGAACCACTGGGTAGTATCACACTAGTTTTGTCATCTTTGTGTATCTCAGAAGACAGGCAAACTTCATTATGTTCCATCTATTAGAACAGATGAAAGGAAGTAGAATTGGACTGGGAAATGACAGTTCTACTGGGGAGGAAAACAAATTAGCTAATACAAGCTGTATAGCCTGGGAGAATAAGGCAACCTGTAGTTATTCAAGTAATTATCTTGCCAGTGTAGACAAGCAAAATAGCCAATTACATTGTGGGTTATCACTACAGATTAGATTTTTCTCATCAAATTAGGGCATATTAGGCAGAGAGAGGCAAATCCAACAGGGAGAACACAGCAACAAGGAATTAGGGAGTGATCATCTTTAATGCAAAGATTCTTCTAAGGCAGGTGCTGGCAGTGGGGTTATGGCAGAGACAATGACAGCCACATGCTCCTTAACATTTCACAGCTTTTCCTGCATCTTGGAGGGTGCAGGCTGTGTGAGAAATTCTCCTAACAGAACCAACAGAATTTTAAAAGAAGTGAACTGAAAGATATTCTGGAATAGTGAGCCCACAGTATGTATGGAAGGAGACTGAGCCACAGCAAGAGAGAGA
>PVIW01006733.1:0-82685 GCA_004026585.1 Noctilio leporinus | reverse complement strand
GAGCAGTGGAACTGAAAAGCTCAGGGCTGCTATGCATTGTCTTACCTCTCATTGCATGAGCCATTTGCTTCTGTGCTGCTTGAATAAAATCTCTGGCGAGGTTCTTCTCATCGAATGTTTGGCCTCTAGTGAACAGATAAGTCTCTTTGCCTATAGTGGTCTGCTCATTCACTGCTGTCTCCGCCTTCACGTTATTTTTCACTAAATAATCGGTGGGTAAATTTTCTCTACTGTGGGGTCCTGAACTTGTTTCACACTTGCCAGAGCTCTGGGAAGCCGGGGACTCCTCCTTCACCATGACGGATTCCTGCTCATCACCTGTACTTTCCTCATCAGTATCGTCTTCTTTGCCGCTGCTACTGTCTCCTGTTGCATTTTTACAGTCTGGGAAACCCATCTTCAAGGCCTCAGTGGGGCTACTTAAACAGAAACGGTCTTCAGGGTTTACAGAATGGGTCCTCCTCAAGCTCTCTGAGCCGCGGCCGTAGGTGGAAATGTTAAGTAAGTAGTGACCTGCCATTGCAGGCTTCGATGTCCTTCTGCCAGCAAAACCCAGCATGAACCGCTGGCTTGTGGAGATGTTGTCTAACTGGAAACCTGAGTGAGTTAGGTTGAACGGGGCGGGCTGCACAAATGAGAGAACATTCTGCCTTGGAATATGAACACTTTGGATGAGGGTTTGAAGGATCTGATCTTGGGTTGCTTTACTTAGTCCTTCTTGGTGTGTGTCAATGCTTGAGCCTCTCAGGTCCTTACCTGAAAAGAGCTGAAGGGGTCTGGGGACCTGGGAGAGATGCTTGCTTTGCAGGGTTTTACCCAGTTGCTGTGCAGCTGGATGAGAAGGCCTCTCATGCACTTCCTCTCTGGTGCCGTTTTCTGGTATGTTGGTGCCTGTTGGTGCTCCTATCACTGTCTCCTCTCTTGCCGTCAGCGGAACAGTTTTCATTTCAACTTTGGTGAGCGGTTTAGGCAGAATTTGCTCCATGGGAACATCTTTGCCCTGGAGCAGCTGAGTGACCAAAGGATTATTAGCAGGGATACTGGAGCTTGGCCGTGAAATGGGTCCATTCACATTTGAAGAAGTTCCTGGTGTTTTAAGGCTAGATGCTGCTGGCAAAGTGCTCAAGGATGGAACTGACCCGGCAGGTGCTACAGTTACACCGATCTGGGGTATAGAAAGTTTTTCTAAAGTGGCTGCTATTAATAAAGATGTTAAAGGGGAGGAAGTCATATCCACCGAACCCCGGGCAGTTGTCTGGGCTGAGGTTGAAGAGTTGGGTGTATTCTTACTAGAACCTGCTTTGGGCTCAACTGTGCCATCAGCTGTAAAAAGAACAGGTGAGGCACCTGAGATTAGAGCAGGGCCTGTTGGAGTAGAAGGTACTTTCTCCTGCCTGCAAGGACTGGGCCCTTGCGGGTGGCTAAGAGAGGCCACTGTGGCTGCTGCCCTGGTGGCATTCGGTTTCTCAATACTCCATTTCCCTACAGCTGGTGGGGGCGCATTCGTGCGAGCTGGTGATGGGACACCTGGGCATGCCCCACTGGCGGCAGGGGTGGGAGGCACTGAGGGGGTTTGCTGTAGCTGTGCTCCAGGGACACAATGAGGCTGTGCCTTGGTCCCGGATCGGGACTGAGTCTCTGAACCGCAGGCCGAAAGCTCTCCCGTACTTCCCCTGCTTCCAGTTCTTGCCAGTTCCAGCAGGGGGCCCTTTCCAGTTTCTCTGGCTCTGCCTGAGTCTGGACTCCCTCCTCTAGCAGTTTTCCTTTCACCACCCTCTCCTGGGCCGTGTCCACCCCCTGGGCCAGGTCCTGGAATGGTCCCTCCAATGGAGGCGGCTGCAGCAGCTGCGGCTGCAGCAGCAGCGGCTGCCCTCTGTGCTTTGACCAGCTGGGCTTTTGCTTTGATGTCTGCAAGAGTTCTAGCTCCTGTTCTGATAGGACTAGTGATGGAGACTGGAAAACGAGCCCTGGGAGAGACCTGCGATGTAGCAAACAGCATGGGGGAGAGTCTGGAGACCGGGATCTGAAAGAAGTAGGAGGGGGAAAAAAATCAACAGAGCTTAGTTTTCATTTACAAGAATAATGAAACTTCATGAACACATTTTTAAGAGAACTCTTAACATTGTAATGCATGTGACAAAGACGGGAGGTCTCTGCTGAGAGACCATGTCATACAGACAGCAATGCAGTTTTATTTCTAGGGTCCTTCCATCTCCTCTTCTGATACCAAAGACTCTTTTCTCCCTCAACATCCACTCCCACCTCAAATCTCTATACTTCTTCTCAACTCTCTCCTAATGTCACAATTACTCATGACTGCTTTCCATTTAAGATATAAACCTGTCTATGGTTTCTGCATTTTCAAATGTGCATGAGAAGGAAGAAACAGAGAGGAGCAGCATGAAACACAACTGTCTTACTACTTCTTAGCTTTACTACCAAGGTCTAGGAGGAAGGTCTTGTGCTCCTCTAGTCCACCTGTGCTCCTCTGCCCGTCCACATGAGTATGTATGTATGTAATGTATGTAGTATTTATCAGTCCTTCTCATCCCTGGCTGGCAATAAACATGTAGAGGTTTTGAAAAATACATATGCTCTGAGTCCTATCCCAAAATTTGCAAATTAGAACTCCTGAGGTGGGGGTGTTTTTCTAAAAAGCTTCTTGTGAGATTCTGATGCATTCCGGGATGGAAACCACTGTAATAAAATACCATATCTGGGAGGGGCTGGGGGGGGCTGGGGGAACTGGGTGAAAAGGTGAAGAGATTGAGAAGTACCAATTGGTAGTGACAAAAGAGTCATGGGATATGAAGTACAGCCTAAGAAACAGAGTCAATAATATGGTAATAACTATGTGCAATGCCAGTTGGTACTGAAAATATCAGGGAGAACACCTGGTAAAGTATGTAATTGTCTAACCACCATACTGTACATCTGAAACTAATATAATACTGAATGTGCGCTATAATAAAACATTTTAAAGATATAGAAAATACATCTTAAAATGTATTTAAATTATTAAACCTCATAGCCTTACCATTTTTAAAAAAGGTTTTATTATTTTTTAGAGGGAGGGTAAGGGAGAGGGGCAGAGAGGGAGAGAGACATCAATGTATGGTTGCCTTTCACCTACCTCCAGACATGGCAACCTGGTTATGTGCCCTGGCTGAGAATCAAACCAGCAACCTTTGGGTTTGCAGGCCAGCACCTTACCCACTGTGCCACCAGCCAGGGCCATCATAGCCTTACAATTTAACCAACAGACTAATTAAAAATTAAAACATATAAAAGACACCCTATCTGAAAGGAACCTGACTCCTGTTTGAACAACACTTTCAGAGTTACTGAAGTTAATCGGAATACATTAAGATCCAGACCCTTCTAATGAATGAGTGAGTTTAAAGGAGCAAATAGCTCTTACAGATAGATGTTCTAGGGCATTTAACTTTAAAAAAAAAAAAAAAAATTAAGCCACTGAGCTCTAAGAATATGCAGGTCATGTTTCTGGAACTCCTTAAATTAAGAATAATACAAGTCAATAAAGATTGTTCATTATTTGCAGTGCCCATTTCTCAAAATGTCAACAAGGCCTTTTTAAAAAACTGACCCTCTGGGCCCTGGCTGGTAGCACAGTGGTTAAGGTGCCGGCCTGCGAACCCAAAGGTCGCAGGTTCGATTCCCCAGCCAGGGCACATAACCAGGTTGCAAGCCAGGTCTCCAGTCAGGTCTGTGGCTGGAGGCAGGTGAAACGCAATCATACATTGATGTCTCTCTCCTTTCTGCCTCTCTCCCTTCCCCTCCTTCTAAAAATAATAAATAAAATCTTTAAAAAAAAAAAATTAAAAAAAAAAATAATAATAATAAATAAAAAACTGACCCTCTGTTATTCAGATGTTAAAGCTGTTGGATGCTGTAACATTTATCAGAAAGTCCATATATTTCACATCATGAGATATACCTAATCTCTCTTAAAGCTGAATCTGTTTGTTTTTTTTTTTAAGTTAAAAAAAAAAAATTATTCATTGTTTTTAGGGAGAGAGGCAGAGAGAGAGAGAGAGAGAGAGAGAGACATCAATGTATGGTTGCCTTTCACCTGCCTACAGTTATGGACCCAGCTGGAGACCCGGCCAGCAACTCAGCCACTTGTCCCTGCTGGGAATCGAACCAGCAGCCCCTGGACTCGCAGACCAGCACCTTATCCACTGTGCTACCAGCCAGGGCTGAATATGTTTTACATCTAATTGCCCACAGCATTTTATGAGCTGCCTACAGTAAAAAAGAAGCAACTGTCACCCCTTAGTAATATCATCTAGACGAGACCACTAATACAGGAAAAATACAGATAAAACTAAAAAATTAAATACAAAAAAGTAAAAGCACAGCTATTTAGGGGAATTGAATATAGGGACAAATAACCTTGCATTAGAATAACTTGAAAGTAATAATATACCCAACACAATAAATGATATCCATCATGATGACTAAAAATCACTAGTAACATATTGAATAAATAATGAGAATCGTTGTGGTTCAAATGAAAAGTTTTAATACTGATTAAAATAATTTTCAATTATTTATGTAAATAGCCCTATTACCTATTTATGTGGAATAAATGAGATCTTATACTTTCTAAACACAAAATCGCTCAGTTGTCAAGGCACTGATAATAATTTTACCAGCTATATATACGCTGGTAGGAAAAAGAATTAAGATTTTTTTTCTTTTGAAATATATACTGAATGGAAAAAATAGAATGTGCACTGGAATTTTCTCTCTCTCTCTATACATACACACATACATACATATATATCAATATGCACACATTATAGATGTTCATGTATAACATAGAAGCACATATTTTATAATCTTATATATGTATTACATTTGTAATGAAATTAAAATTGTTTTTCTACTTAAATTCTGTTTAAAAGGTATTATTATAAATTAATTAAAGCTTTGTCTCAGAAAGTGGGATTTACAACAGAATCTAAGGTAAAATTACACTTACAAAAGCAAGTTCTGGTAGAAGATCTTTAGTGGGAGGCTCTGGGGGGTGGTGATGAGGAAGGAGAATAAAGGAAAAGGAAAAAAACTAAATAGTATTACCTTGGTCACAACAGGTTTAAGTTTTTAGTGTTGAGACTCTTTGGATTAGCAGAGTCTTTTGATTTACATGATTATCATGTAAATCAGCCTCTTAGCTGGTGAGGAAATAAAAATGATGGATCTTACCAAGTGTCATTTCTATAAAGTAAAACCTAAACTGTAACTCAGCTCTCAGATCTGGAGATTAGTTCGGATTGACATTCATCAAATAAAGGTTTCTAATATTTTTACAATATTAAAATAAAGCCCTGGCTAGTGGCTCAGTGGATTCAGCACTGGCCTGCAGACCACCGGGTCGCTGGTTCGATTCTTTAACAGGGTACATGCCTGGGTTTTGGGCCAGGTCCCCAGTTGGGGGCATGAGAGAGACAACTAACGCATGTTTCTCTCCCTTTCTCCCTCCTTTCTTCTAAAAGTAAATAAAATCTTTTTTTAAAAAATCATATAAATCAGAATATCTGGCAAATCACATGAGAGTATGTTTATGGTAGAAAATTATCAATAAATAAGGAGAGATTCCTAAGTACAAAAACCATAAATATTAAAAAATAAAAACAATGAACATCGTACTATTAATAAGAAGCAATATAAGAGGAGTCACATACTGCACAAAATGGGTCAAGCACTAGTAACTGCGTATTTCCAAAAGGTATTTCTTGATGGAACTAATTTTGTCCTAAGTTAAATTTAAAAAGGGTGGGTGGTGGGTAAGTATTTCTATATGCCTTATTCCTCTACTTATGTCCTAATGTGAATGAATACTCAGAACTTGGGCTCATCAGACACAATAATATTAACAAATACTATTAATAAAAAGTATTAATGAATTAGTAATGAAATGAAAGAAAGGAATGCAAAAATGGTATTAATCACAAGCCCAAGTATTAATAAACCTTTAGATCAAGAGTAAAAATGTGCTTGGGGTTTCAAAGGTGTACACTACTGATTAGATGAGGTCTTTATAACACACTGAGGTAGAGACACTGCTATATGAATTTGAAAGATTTGACACATGGCAATACAAGGTTAAAATGGAAATTATCAACAATGCTAAGCAGCAGTGCTTCACAAGACTATTCCATTTTACCCAGGTCCTTCAAATAACCAGTGGTGACTCATAGTAGCCGCACACATTTCTTTTACCTGGATGGACCTAAAGGTAACTTTAGGCCCACACAACATTAAATCAGTTACAGTGGTAAGAAAAAGGCCAATGTACACTTAAATGTCATGGCTCTTTGTAAAAATATACAATCTCTTAATCACACCAATGGCCTTACGTTCATCATACGTCTTCTTCTGTCCAAGACAGAATAATTTCCATAATTGTCTTAAGAGACAAGAGCAGCCTGCAGCGGGGGTGGTTGGAGGTGGTTTACATCAACTATCCAGATACCTTACTTATTCAAACACCAACAAAGATCTGTAAGAAGGCAGTTCTAAACGGCTTATTAATTTTATTTATATAAGACCACAGTTACTGTGTATCATATACTACTGCTTCTGCATTAAGAAATACAACAAATTACTTGAAAATTGGTGGGTATGACCAAAAACTTAGCATTTAGGCCATGTCTCTCTTTCAGTTCTTCCCATTCTCTTACCTTGAGAGGTGGTACTTTCCGCACTTGGACCCTGTCCCCTCTACTGAGAAAGGGCTGTGGAGAGACTTGAAATGGCTGCTGGTGCTGGCGATTCTCAGTAACACGCGGCCTTTTCTCCCAGCTCATAGGGGCCTCGTCTTGGGTGAGAGATTTCCTTTTGAGGCTTTCTGGGCTTTGATCAACCAGAGCTGATGAAGGCTCTTTCACAGTGGTCTCCTGTGAACTTGCTTCCATTATGGACCTAATTATTGATTTCTCCACTCCAGGACTCTTGGGTTTGCTTGGAGACTTAACTAAAACTTCCTGGCTTTCATTTTTGTTATAACTAGAAGCTGTAATGAGATGATTCTCCTTCTCGGACTCCTGCTCAGCAGAGGCAACTGGCTTCTGTTCCAAGACATCCTCATCCTTAGGGCACTGGATGGAAAGAATGCTCAACTCCTTTGTATCGCTAGTCGGGGCAAGTAGGGACTCTGTGGATTTTGAGTTTGGCTGCACTGTATCTTGGCCTTGGTGCTCTTCTGTTCTGATTGGTGATGGCGTATGTCCTAGCTCTTCTTTAGCCTCTGCCTGGGGCATTACAGGGACTGTACTGACAGGAGAGGCCTCTGAAGGAAGCATGGATTTTGGTTGTTCAGCTGGGGATCGCTTTACTTTGGGATCACTGGGTGAAGCTGTCAATTTCTTTGAATCCTCAAGGCTCAGGCCAGAACTAAAAGGTGAAAGGAAAAAATACTGTATTTGAGTGATGGCCCATGTTATCGAAAGCATTATGAGATAATCATATACGGCAATGCCTAGAGGAACCTGACACATTGTAGGTATTCTTCATACAGTATCTTCATTATTACTATTAGTAAAAGTTCTGGAGCCAGAATGACTACATTCAAATCATCACTCTAGTACTCACTGGCTATGTGATTTTAAGTAAGTGACTGGCTTTCTGTACCTCAGTTTCTTCAATTGTGTACCGAGGTTAATCGTTTCACACTGTTGCTGTAATAATTAACTAAGTTAACGCATGTAAAGTACTTAAACAGTACACTACCCATATAAAAGTTCAATAATGTTCATCCTTACTATTACTTTTACTTCCTGTTTAAAGGGGCCACACTGTCTACAGACATGCATCACAGACTACCCACAAGGGAAGTGAATAGCAGCCAAGACTTAGGTACCCTGATATTGTGGGTTTTGACTGTGATAAATTTGCTCTGCAGTACCTGTAAAAAGACGAGCTGGAAAAAAACCTGAGACCCTGAGGGAATAGTAGGAAAGTTGGCTGTCAGTGTTCTCCAAAGGTTAAGAATGATTCTGAGTTTTTGAAAGCCTACTTAAATCTCACTTGGTATAGCTCTATAATTTTGAGACCCAGTGCCTCTGGGCTACCCTGGGAGTGAAGACCAATGAGACTTCCACAGTGTGGCCTAGGAGTTGGGCTACTCTGTAGTGGACACTAGAGACTCCTTCCAATGTTTAGAATACTGTTTGATAAGAAGTGCTGGTAGGTCAGTGGTAGAAATCTTGCCTTCTACCAGGAAGAGCTGGGTTCCATTCCCAGCTTACAGGTCCAGTTTCTGGCCTATGCATTCTAGAATATTACTTAACAGGCAGAAACAAGGCAACTCTCTTTGGTGATTTCAAATAACAAAGTTTTCGCCTTTGAGATGGAATGGATAAGGATACAACTGAACAGAAATGAAAAACACTCCTTCTAGCCCTGAATGGCATGGCTCATTGGGTTAGGCATCAATCATCTGTCAAGGCAAAGGGTTGCTGGTTCAATTCCCAGTCAGGGAACATGCCACAGGTAACCAATCAATGTTTTTCTTGCACAGCTATCTTTTTCTCCTTCTCTTCCTCCCTCCTTTCCCTCTCTCTTAAAAAAAAATAATAATAATTTAATTAAATTTTAAAATCCCTTCTATAAAAGCTGAAGAAAAGTAAGAGCTGAAAGCTGAGGGATACAACTATTGTAATGCTCTATCTGCCTAATGTGGAGAAAATGAACGCTTATTGAATACCTCATATGTAATAGTAATGGTCTCAATGTATACACACCATCATTTCTATATAAGAACTAAGCTCACACCGAGTATCAAAAAATCAGTATATCAGACTATTAACCTCAATAAAATCATTTCCTAAAGGACTGTGAAGGGATCAATGAACACTACCTGGAGATAGAAAGAGTGCTGATAGTTCTTAAGCCATGGTTATGGAGTCTCCTTAAAGGGCTGCCACTAAGCACGCAGAGGAATGAACGGAGACTTAACAAATTAAGACTCTGGGTGTTCAAGTCTATTTTGAACAACTCCAATTCACTGTTACCTATTTAAATGCTCCCTATTAAGATGTCATTTGGACATTTTTAATTAGAAAAACTGATTTATAGACTGCAGCCCTTTGAGAATAGGACTTATTTCTTGTTTGATACATAGGGTCTGTCCAGAAAAGGTCCAGCCATGTTAATATTAAGAGAATGGTGTGTATAACATTGATGTAACCTAGCAGCCAAGGAGAGTGGACTGGGATGTGCATGTGTGTACAATGATGACTTCACTACACAGGTCAGTGGGGACAGTAGATGTCACGAGTGAGCATGTGTATGATGTGGCTGTCACATTCAAAATGAGCAAGTAGAGCAATCAACCTGTGTCAAATTTTGCATTAAGCTTGAACATTCCTCCAGGTGAAAATTATTGGGATAATTCAGAAGGTTGCAGCTATGGGCAACTGGTGATTGGCAGCTTCATCACCACAACGTACACGCATCATGTCTCACACAGAGTTTTTTGGCAAAACATTAAATCACCCAGGTGACCCAGCCCCTCTACAGCCCAGACTTGGCACCTTGTGACATCTGGCTTTTCCCAAAACCAAAACCACCTTTGAAAAGGAAGGATTTCTTGAAAGATTCAGGAAAATATGACAGGACAGCTGATGGCAAATGGGAGAACTGCATGAGGTCCCAAGGTGCCTATTTTGAAGGGGACTGAGGTGTCATTGTCCCATGTGCAGTGTTTCTTGTATCTGGTATCTTCTTCAATAAATATCTCTACTTTTCGTATTACATGGCTGGATACCTTCGAGACAGACCTGGTATATCTCCCAGGTGCCTTCTATAGAGGAAAAGTGGTTTAATTAAACATCAGCTATGACGGTCCTTATCACAGGTTCCTAGGGTTCATTAGTGATCCTGGGCATTATTACACTGTGGGATTAATGTGAACTACTGTAAGAAATAGAGAACTTCAGTTGTCTTATATTTTACATAGTTATTGGGCAAAAAGCCAATCTATTCAAAGAAAGAGACTAATTTAAGATAATTAAAATACAATGGTTATGTTTTAAGAGCTAAAGGTTATGAGTAATCCAACTCTGCAACTGGGATTCATAAAGAGAAAAGATTTTCTTGGTAAAGAATAACTGGCGAAAAAATTAGAAGGAAATGGAGAACCAAATTTTCTAGAAAGTGAATAAAATGGAGAGCCACATGACATATAGGAATTAAGAGAATTTATCTTGATATTACCTCTGACCATAGTAGCTTTCAAAGAATTGTTCTTTCCATGGCTCTACTTTTTTCTCTTTCTCAATCTCCTGTCGAATTCTGACCTGCATCTCAGGTGTAAATTCACCTATAATGTAACAAAACAAAACAAAACAAACAAAGAAATAGTAGTAGTCAATAGAATTCAAGAAAAAAAGTTTGTGCCTTTTAACTATTTGCAAATCATGAAAGTCCCATAAATACAGCCCTGGGAGAGCATTATAAATTTGCTCAAATTCCTCACTGAAAGGGAGTACCTAAGTGTCAATAGATAAAATAAAATACTTGCACACCTCATATAGTTTTCAGTGTGTGGCTGAGGTCAAGTGGGCCTCTTTCCTGGGCTTTCCTTGTTAGTATCTCCAAATATCACAGTCCCTACAGATTTCTTTTATCACTAACTTTGAATTTACAATTGTTTTCTACTGGAAAAATACTCATGAGCCTTCAGTAAATAATGTCACTGGGCACTTTATTATTTTAAAGTCCTGCTTCTCCAAGGGAACCTGTGCTTTAGGCATTTTATCTCTAACCGCATAATGACTAGTTATGGCCCTAATTACAAGTATTTAAGATTCCAGCAAAAAAAAAAGCAGAAAGTTATTTTGGAATTGTTTTCTAATTATACCAGTTTACTGCCCTAGCAACAAGACAGACAACATGCCAAAGCCCCAGCTGCTCTGGATATGCCATTCATTTGCATACACTACCAACCACCTGGGTCCTCCCCAGCCCATCAGCACACAATAGTCAATGTGCTCTGTAGACCATCTTCAAACTTGTGGCTCAGAAAGGCCGCCCCCTTCATACTCTAATACTTAAGACACTGGGTAATAAAAGGTGGAAATGGCAGAGCTGAAGTTTAAAACCTCCTGGGATTAAGAGAAGGGAGAGGAAAGGCTTTAGAAAACAGTGGAAATCGCAGTCCTGAACATATGAATAGAAAAGAGGAATTTGGTTGTTAGGATCCAACCCAGACCCTGTGCTATTTTTGTTGCAGTTGCCTGTGTATAACAGAAAGAGGAATAGAAGTATTTAATGTATTGAACTCTGTTCAGATGTACAGTGTTCAATTTTGGTGCTCAAAAAAATACTATCACATGACTATACATAAAGCAATAACTGCTCATATGAAAAAGAAGAACACAGCCCTGGCTGATGGCTCAGTGGATAAGGGTCAGCCTGCAAACCCAAAGATCACTGGTTCAATTCCCAGCCAGGGCACATAACCAGGTTGCAAGCCAGGTCTCCAGCCAAGTCTGTAGCTGGAGGCAGGTGAAAGGCAACCATATATTGATGCTTCTCTCCCTTTTTGTCTCTATCCCTCCCCACCCCTCTGAAAATAAATTAAAAAAACAAACAAAAAAAAACACTGATAATAATCAAGGGTTCATTGTTAACAACGTCTACTTTTAAAAATGGGGAGTTGGAAGTCATAGATCCTTTACCAAATTATTCACCTAGAAAGGCACTGGGAATGAGTATGTTTTAAGTGCTATTGTGATTTCAATTCTTTTAGGAAAAAAGGGTCTCTGTTCATAGAAATCTGCAAGAAAGAGAAAAAAAAAAACAAAGTAATCACAAGTATCCCTTCTACAGAGATTCTATTCTAAAAAAGAAAACCAAGAAGAGGAAAGTCAATAATTTCAGGGAACAACATAAATATTAACTGGTCAATTAACGCTAATTATCAATGTATCTGACTGAAAGTATGCAATGAATAGCATTTCTAATGCTCTTTTTAATAAATGTATTTGTTGTAAAGCTTTCCACACTTCTTTTAACACAACTAGTAGTTTTAATAATGGTTGCATATGAGAATTACTTGGGGGAACTTAAAAAAAAAAAAAAAAGAGGGAAATACAAAAATGGTGGCGGACCTACCTGGAATTACAACTAAAATATACAGCAATCAACCTGAATACTAGCTGAAGACTAGCTGAAGAGAAGTCGTATAACCAAGGATTTACAGAAGAAGCCTCATCAGACTGGTAGGAAGGACGGAGATGCAAAAGGAGCTGGTACTGCTCCCATGGGAGGTAGCTGACTTTCCAGAGGGCAATGTCACCTGCAAAGGTTCCCCCGGAGAAGTTTGGGGTCTCGATCCCCAAGCTGGGCTCCCCATAACATCTGGCAGGGATTTTGTCCACCAGGGAGGGAGAACAGCCTGCTTGAGACACAGTGCCCACTGAAAGGGCCAACACACAAAATGTTGTTTGCAACTGTCACCCTGGGCTCCTGGCAGAAGGATGATAGTACAGATGGGACTCACTGAGGAGAGACTGGGGTTTGTGGCTCTAGGGAAAGCTGAAGGGACAGCAGCCATGACACCTGTGCTGAGTCCTTCTCCCACACTGCAGACATCATCTTTCTTGGTTGGAGGAGTCCCCTCCATACAGCATCAGACTCGGGGAAAGCAATAGTTCCAACCTCTGGGCTCCCTCTTGTGCCCTGTGAGGAATCTGTAGCCTGGTCCAGGGTGCAGAGGTCTGGACAGACTCAGGTCATGTCAGTGACTGACTTGTGTGCTTTGGGATGGGGGCCATGCCCCCCCACCCCCCCACTTTCCCATGCACTAGACTGGCACTTCCCCCTCACAAAGATTACATGAGCTCCTCCCTCCCAACTCCTGGTGGCAAAATGGGGGAAGGGGGTGGCAGGGACACACTACCAAGTTGCATGGCTCTGAGGTGGGGCCACTCCCTGGGCCTCCCCCATCCTGACCAGCACCTCCCCCTCACAAGAGATCCACTAGTCCCACCCTCCTGACTCCTGGCCACCCTTTTCCTTCTGAGTTGAGCCTCCCAGAAGAGTCTAGGATAGGAGCTATTTTTCCCTCACACGCTCAATGGGTGCAGAGCCCTCGACCCTTCACACAGCCAAATCTTGGGCTGTCTGGACCTGATTAACCCTGTTCCCTGTTGCCTTTGCCCTGACAACTCCAAGACCCTGCCCCACCACAAAGGTATGCAAGTACCCAGCAGGCGGCAGCTAGACTTGGTATACTCTAGTGAACACGGCTCACTCCTACCTTGCACTCACGGAGAACCTACCTCATACAACTCAAGTACCGCCAGAGGCTCATTCAGTGACCGCACTTAACAGGGAGCTAGCTGGTTGGAGGAGGTAGGAAGAAACAGGTCTCAGGGTACCTTAAGACCTTTGCTGACCAGCCCAAGTCTGGTGCCGGTAAAAGCCAGCCTTGGTGTGCAGCTTGGCTCCTCTTGTGCTCACCCAGGCCTAGAAAAGGCAGTTACAAACTATGGATCACTTTATAGCTCCAAACAGGTAGCCCAGAGCCAGACCTAGGCAACATCTGACACTGTGGGCACTAGAGCCTTTCCCAAAAGGCCCCAGAACCAACACACCCAATGGCCAGCTTCGGACAACATCAGAGCAGGATCCAATTAGCTTCACAAACAGCATAAACAAAGGGAGACCTCAGCAGGCACCAGACCCTGCAGAGGCAAATTTCCCTTCATGTGGTCAGCACCTTCAAAGCAGCTCATAGCTCTGGTCAGGGTTGATCCTCACAGTCGGTCAGCCTGAAGGTCAACTCCACCCACAAATGGGCCAATAGCAGTCAAGACTCAACTACAACAGGAGGGCCCAGTCTAGGTGATCAAGGAAACTGCACCATTGGGGCCCACCAGACACCTCCTACATAAATAAAACCTCCCTACCAAGACTGGGGTCATAATAGATTTACCTCATACATAGAAAAAACACGAAGAGGCAGGCCAAACTGGAGAGGCAAAGAAACATGCCCCAAATGAAAGAACAGAGGACACCTCTATATAAAGAAGCTAAATGAAGTGGAAAACCTTTATAAAGACTCATCAAGAAAGAGAAAACTCAAATAAATAAAATTGGAAATGAAAAAGAAGTAACACCTGACACCAAATAAATACAAAATTATAAGAAATTATTACAAACAACTACATGCCAACAAATGGGATAATCTGGGCAAAATGACTAAATTCTAAGAAATACACAATCTTCCAAAACTGAGTCAGGAAAAATCAGAGAATCTGAATAGACAGGTCACAACTAATGAAATTGTAGCAGTAATCAAAAATCTCCCAACAAACTCAAGTCCTGAACCAGATGGTTTCACAGGTCAATTTTATCAAACATTCAAAGAACTAACTATAACACCTCTCCTTCTTAAACTATTCCAAAAAGTTCAAGAGAAAGGAAGGCTCCCAAACTCATTTTACAAGTCCAACATTATGCTATTTCTAAAACCAGATAAAAACACTACAAAGAAAGAAAAGTAGAGGCCAATATCCCTGATGAACATAGATGCTAAAATCCTCAACAAAATACTAGGAAACCAGATGCAGCAACACATACACCAGGATCAAGTGGGATTTATCCCAGGGATGCAAGGTTGGTACAACATCCAGGGGCAAACCAGTGACCACATTCAATAATTCTCGGTCACAATTTATATTTATTAAAATGTTCCTACTGCCAATAAACTGTATACTGCCAAAGCATTTTATAGTATGTAAACATTTTTTAATAAAGCTGTGTTTTAAAAAGTTCTTAGCATTTCTTTTTATGGTTAGTTTTACTGAGGTTGGGCAGTAATGAAAGAAGTATCTCACTGCTTACCAAACCATAATTCATAGCAGGACAAAATAATTCTAATTCTACACTTTAAGGAACTTACTAAAATTTTAATTCCTAGGAGGCAACCTAGAATTAATATTGAATTACAACCTTTAGGAAAAGGCCCTAAACACAGGAACATTTTAGTTTCCCAGTTGACTTTAAATCCTTAAATGAACAAAGTATTGGAGCCAAACCAGGTTACATAGGCTCCATATAAGTCTAGCAATCAACGTATTTCACACGATAGCTACTTCTACTCTACAGAAGCACCCTATCCTTTGCCTTCCAAAACTGTTCAAATACCAACTGAGGTGCAGAGGTGTCAGTATGCCCTCACAGTGGCTCCAAGTGCACACACATGGTTGGAGACATAGGTAGAATACTTACCTTCTGACAGTCGTTCCTTCCACCCTTGGGCTGCTGAAGTGAAGAACTCATTGTTAAGGGCTGAGCTATTTAACTTCATCAGACCATCTGGACCAACCTGGGTCAAATAAGCCAACAAAAGCTTAAAAAGACAGCCAAACATATCATATGGAAACTTGGGTTTTCTGTTCTTTTTAAAAAGGAATGTATGTACATTCAATTTTACAAAACATATGACTATATTATATCATGCTGCTTAGTATGAACACTTCTATTATAATGTGATCTTTTTTCCTAAAATATTTCTTTCCTTAGTTCACCTCTTTCCCCTTTTTTTCTCTTTCAATTTAATTCCCCACTTACTATACTAAAAAAATCATATGTAAAAGTTTTTCTTCTGAAAGGTTATTATCTGTTTTATAAAACTAAGACCAAGTTACATAAACTATTCTGAATCTTACCAGGCTCATGTAATACATGTGAATGTCTCTCCAAGTCACCTGGCATTATTTTAGCACCTTTGTAATACTTGGCATATTATTTTTTTTAATTATGTTTTGTTGATTATGCTATTACATTTATCCTGATTTTCCCCTTTGCCTCACTTACACCCAGAACTTTCTACTCCTCAGGCAATCCCCCTCACCCACATTGTTCGTGTCCAAAGGGGATGGGTGTAAGTTCTTTAGCTACTCCATTTCCTATACTGTATTTTACATCCCCGTGGCTATTCTATAACTACCTGTTTGCATTTCTTAGTCCCCTCACCTCTTCACCCATTTCCCTAATGCCCCCTTCCCATCTACCAACCATCAAAACACCTCTATGAATCCATGATTCTGTCTCCCTTCTTGTTTGCTTAGTTTTTTACATTTAATTGTAGATAATTTGACATTTTCTCATTCATAGTTTTGATCATCTTTTTCTTAAGTAAATGTCTCTTTAAAATTTCATATACACAATGGAATTCTATATGGCAGAAAGAAAGAAGGAACTTGCACCCTTTGCAACAACATGGATGGAACTGGAGAGTATTATGCTTAAAGAAATAAGCCAGTCAGTGAAGGACAAATATCATATGATATCACCCATTACGGGACAATAATGAGCAAAACAACAAGCAAAACAGAACCAAGTGTATGAATACAAGGAATAGGCCTGCAGTGGTCAGGGGGAAAGGGGTTGGGGGGAGGGGAGAGGCAGAGGCAAAGAAGGGGAGCAGCTTCGACAAGAACCTAGTATAAAGGAACCATGGACATGGACAATAGGTGGGATTGACTTTGGGGGGAAAGGGTGGGTGGGGAGGGGGACAGAGGGGAGCAAAAAAGGGATGGATGTAATACAACAATAAAATTAAAAAATTAAAAAAAATTTTCATATAATAATAGTTCAGTGACAAAAGAAATTTTTTCTTGTCTGGGAAGCACTTTATCAGCCCTTCGATTCTAAATGGTATCTCTGCTGGTTGGAGCAATCTGGCTATTGGTCCCTGATTTCATAACTTTGAATATTTCTTACCAGTCCCTTCTTGCCTGCAAAGGTTCTTTTAATAAATCATCTGACAGTCTTATGGGAACTCCCCTATAGGGGAATAACTAACTTCTATTCTCTTGATGCTTTCAAGATTCTTTATCTTTAAACTTTGGCATTTTAATTATGGTGTGTCTTAGAGTGGGCCTCTTTGCATCCATCTTGTTAAGAATTTCTGTGCTTCCTGAACTTGCATGTTTATTTTCTTCACCAACTTAGGGAAGTTTTCTTTCATTATTTTTTTCAAATAGATTGCCAATTACTTGCTTTTTTTCTCTTCTCCTTCTGGCATCCCTATGATGCAAATGTTGGACCTCTTGAGTTGTCCCAGAGGCTGCTTATACTATCTTAATTTTTGGGATTCTTTTTTCTTCTTATTGTTCTGATAGGTTGTTTTTCATTTCCCTATGTTCCAAATTATTGATATGATTCTTGGTTTCATCCACTCCACTCTTGTTTTCCTGTAAATTGTTCTTCATTTCAATTAGTGAATCCCTTATTCCTGATGGATTTTTTTTTTTTTAATTAAAATATTTTTTATTATTTTTAGAGAGAAGGGCAGGGAAGGAGGAAGAAAGGGAGAGAAACATCAATGTACGATTGCCTTTCACCTCCAGCTATGGACCTGGCTGGAGATCTGGCACGCAACCTAGTTACATGCCCTGACTTGGGAATTGAACCAGAACCTTTGAGTTCACAGGACAGTGCCTATCCATTGAGCCACCGGCCAGGACAATTTTTAAAAAGATTTTATTATTTTCAGAGAGAAGGGCAGGGAAGGAAGAAGAAAAGGAGAGAAATATCCATGTATGGTTGCCTTTCACCTGCCTCCAACTAAGGACCTGGCTGGAGACCTGGCTTGCAACTTGGTTATGTGCCCTGGCTGGGGAATCAAACCAGTGACCTTTGGGTTTGTAGGCCAGTGCCAATCCACTGGGACACACCAGCCAGGGCTCTGATGGATCTTTTTTATGCTGTTTAAGTCCTCACTAAGTTCTTTCAGTATCCTTCTAACTAGTGTTTTGAACTCTGCATCTGACAGATTGCTTAACTCCATTTCATTTAGCACTTTTTCTGGAGTTTCCCTGTATGTCAAGGGTGCCTTTCAAGCTGCTACTGCAGTGCTGGAGCTGAGAGGGAGTGAGCCTGAGTAGGTTGAGTCTGTGTGTGGGTTCTTTAAGAGGAACTACTTGGGGCTCCTGCAGTTTCTTCCACTGACTCATTCCATGCTGGTTTTTGTAGCCAGAAGTTGTGGGACTTATCTTCCTTGCAGTATGTGGGGGGTCTACTATGGGGCTGGGACTCCTCACTCCCGAAATATTCCTCCCAAATTTTTATCCACCACACATGGGTGTGGAACCAGCTCTACCTTGTGCCCCTCCTACTGTTCTGGATGGGTGCGGTTCTTAATTCTGTAGTTGTCACACTTTCATTCAACTCGAATTCTGGTGGTTCTAAGTGACAGCTGTTCTATATTTTAGTTGTAATTTTTATGTGGTTGTGCAAAGAGGTGAGCCATTTCTGCCTATGCCTCCATCTTGACCAGAAGTCTACTTGCATATTATTTCATTGTATGATATATCTCAATTAATATACCCATTTCCTATTCATAAATATACTTTGTTTCCCCATAATCAACAAAGCTGCAATAAGCATTCTAGTAAAAATGAATATACTAGTGCTTTTATTTCTATGGGAAAGGTTTTTTTGTTTTAATCTTCACCTGAGGACATTTTTCATTGCTTTTAGAGAAAAAGGGGGAGGTATAAACACAGAGAGAGGGGGGGAGGCAGGGAGTCATTGACTGGTTGCCTTTCTGTATGTCATGATATGATCAAACCCACAACATATGCACCCTAAATGACAATTAAACCCTCAACCTTTTGGTATATGGAATGATGCTCCAACCAATTGAGCCACACTAGCCAGGGCTGGGTAAGGCTCTCAGAGCTAAGAAATATGTTTGTGCTAATTAGATGTTATCTTCTAAAAAGGCTGAAACAATTCACATTTCAACTAGAGATATATGAATATAATTTTTACCCTGCAAACAACGAATGTAAACATGTTATTTAACCTTTGCCAAACTAAACTTGGTTTGAAAAGGTAAAAATTTCATATATCTTGCATACTAGAATATTGTAATTCTTGCACACTTTGTTGTTTTTTAAGATTTTATTTATTATTTTTAGAGAGAGGGGTAGGGAGAGAGGCAGAGAGGGAGAGAGACATCAATGGATGGTTGTCTTTCACCTGCCTCCAGCCACAGACCTGGCTGGCTTGCAACCTGGTTATGTGTGCCCTGGCTGAGGAATCGAACCAGTGACCTTTGGGTTTGCAGGCCAGTGCCTTATCCACTGTGCCATGCGCTAGGTTGTACACTTTTTTAATACTTGTATTTGCCATCGATTTGTGAGAAGGCTTCGCATATTATTCATAGTAAAACTTTCACACGTCAAAAAATACTTTACTCAGTATGTCTACTGAATTGCCTTGTGATGTTATGTATCGTGAAAAGGTCTTAAGATTCTTCTTTATATTATAGATTTTGGATTTACTCCTGGTTTAAAAGCACAAAATTTTACTTAAGGGTATAAAACAAAAGATCTAGAAAAACCTGGGTAGAAAAACTTAATAAAACTGGCAATCTATGCGAAGTTAATATTTACAGTCCAATCAGAATCCCTATGCAGATTTTCAAAATTTTTTTATTTACTAATTTTAGAGAAAAGAGGAAAAAGGAGGAAGGGGGAAGAAGGAAGAGAAAAGAAGGGAGAGGGGAGAAGGAAAGGAGAGGGAGGGAGAGAGGGGGAGAAGAGGGAGAGAGAGGAAAGAAGGAAAAAGAGAGAGAGAGAGAGACATATTACATTGTTGTTCTACTATTTGCACATTCATTGGTTGCTTTTTGTACAGTGTTCTAACCAACCGAGCAATTTGGCCAGGGACCCTATGCAGATTTTTAATAAATAAAATTATCATAATGTTCATATGAAAAAATAATTTTTAAATTAATAGGGAGCCCTGGTTGGTGGCTCAGTGGATAGGCGCTGGCCTGCAAACCCAAAGGTCGCTGGTTCAATTCCCAGCCAGGTCCATAGCTGGAGGCAGGTGAAAGGCAACCATACATTGATGTTTCTCTCCCTCTCTGCCTCCTTCCATTCACCCCTCTCTAAAAATAAATAAAATCTTTAAAATAAATAAAAATAAAATAGGGGAGAATTGCCTTTTTAATTGTACCTATAAAATATATATTGCATATAAATACATAGAACATGTAACAAAGATGGTATTTGAAAATGTAAAAAAAAGATGGTTATGTACACGTTGGAACAACGGGCTATATCCATTCAGCAGAAAATAACGTTGAACCCCAATTTCAGGACAATACAAAAAAAAATTCTAGATGGTTTAAAAACCTAAATGTTAAGTCTGAAGTCAAAAACAATTTTTTGAAGAAAATTTACACAACTATGTGGATATCCTGGGGATTGAGAAGCACTTTTCAACTCATTTACTTTATTGTTTTAAAAGATTTTATTTATTTTTACTGAGAGGGGAAGGAAGTGAGAGAGAGGGATAGAAACATCAACGTGTAGTTGCCTCCCGTGCACCCCCAACTGGGGACCCAGTCCACAACCTAGGCATGTGCCCCAACCAGGAATCAAACCAAGGACACCTTGGTTCACAGACTGGTGCTCAATTCACTGAGCCACACCAGCCAGGGCTCAACTCATTCACTTTCTAAATCTATCTGAGTCAACATTATTTCTTGTCTCTAGAGCAGGAATTGGTAAACATTTTATGTTAAGAATACACTGCAAATATTTTAGGCTTTGCAGGCCATATAGTCTATGTTATAAGCACCTAACTAGGCCACTGGGGCATGAAAATAGCTAGAGACCATGTGTAATTAATGAGAATGGCATGTGCCAATAAATCTTTATTTATAAAATCAGTAACTGGCTCAAAGGCTACAATTTGTTGCACTCAGTTAACAGAGCTGGTAACAGGCTTTCTTATGAGAACAGATCATCCAACCTTTGCTTAAATTCCAGTGATGAGCAAGTTACTCGATCACAAGTCAACCCTTCCCACAGTTAATAGCTCCAACTGTTTAAAACAGCGTTATTTTAACCCCTCGTCTGCTTTTTGAAGAAAAGTTGTTTACCTCTTCCATATGTTAGACCTTCAATATATTTGAAAAAAGATATTTTTATCTCTTCCCCTCCCTTTTCTTTCTCTGTGGTCTAAAGAATCTTTTACTACTGTTCATTACTTGGGATACTATACACCGAAATATGGTTTCCAATGTTTCATCCTCCTAATAAACAGAATTCTTTATAAACACAACAAATTTCAAATTTCATCTGACAGTGAAGTTTTATTTCACTTAATTTAAACTCCATACTCTGTATACATATTATTTCTTTTTTTTAAATTTTTTTAAAAGATTTTATTTCATTATTTTTAGAAGGAGGGGGAAGGGAGAGAGGCAGAGAGGGAGAAATACATCAATGTATGGTTGCTTTTCACCTGCCTCCAGCCATAGACCTGACTGGAGACCTGGTTTGCAACCTGGTTATGTGCCCTGGCTGGGGAATCGAACCTGCGACCTTTGGGTTCGCAGGCCGGCACCTTATCCACTGTGCTACCAGCCAGGGCCCGTAATATTATTTCTTAGATTATTGTGTGCTCCCCCAGTAACAGCTGAGAGAGAGGCCAAGTGATCTCCTATTGAGAATAACCCACGGGGTTACACTCTATGGGAAGCTAAATAATAAAGACACCATTTAATTTTAGAATTATATGTGGCACTCCTCCTTCTGAGAGATAAAGGCCATTCATTAGTCAAAAGACAGTTCTAAGGAACATGCACTGTAGTTCTACAAACAGGCCCTCAGCTAAGTCCTACATTATTACTTCTAACCTAGCAATCCCTAATAAGATATTCTTAAAAACCCTGCCAAAGTATCAGTCACTAAAATTGTTCTAACCAAGAACTGGGCATCTGCAAAACTACAGTTTCTCCAAGATGTGATAAAGTGGGGAAAGCAGCAGTTGGGAAGGATCCGTTTACTTCTTTGTCCCCATTGCTGTAGTGTATGTGACTTATCTGGCCTTCCTGGAAATGGAATTTGACCTGCTTTTACATGTGCAAATTCACTGCACTATGAGAAATGGATATCAATTGGGTCTACTAGAGAGGTGATATTCAGAATTACAAAGATTTGGTTCTTACTTTATAGTTAATTAATGATGATGATTTTATGTAGCTTATTTATTCTCCACTAACTTCTTATAATTGACTAAGGAATATACCTAGTTCTTACTGTAAACTAGGAAAACTGCTTTTCATATTGTTTTTATAATCATAAAAAGGGCAGGAGGTGGGATGAAATCAGATTACTTAGAACATAGTAGGTTCTGGAAATAATACTGAATAAAAAAAATTTAAGAACTGAATAAACCTTAATAAAAATCATAATGGTCCCATATTCCTTTTACAGAGCAAAAACCAGGCTCGGAAGGGGAAGTACGTGATAGTCTAGTCAGTCTTTCCTTGTCTCAGACCTTTACCTTACTCCTGACCAAGCTACATCTTTCTGATCCCTGCCTGTCCCCAGACCGTTGGTATTTCTAGCTACCATTTGTTTTTAAAGTATAACTTTTATTGTTTTTTAAAATTCTTTATTATGAAAGCAGCATTTGTTTTAGGAAAACTTAACAAGACAATAAAAATAATTAACATTCTTAATCATTTCAAAGAATCCATTAAAAACCCCCTATATAATGGCCTAAATAAGACAATTCTTCCTTCTGAATAGCGCTCTACCTCCATCCTACTATTATGATAGGCAAATTTTATTCTATCAGGTTGACCAAAAAGTTCATCTAGTTTTTTCTGTATAAGCATTCTATTAGTGCTCAGTTGTCTTTAACTTCATTTGAAACAATTTTGTTAGATTATGTTGTGACAGCTGTCGTATCAGCATGCATTAAAAAAAACTTATCAAAATTGGAGAATTTTTGTGCAGCCATTGTAAAACTAAAGATGGACGAAAATAATCAACATTTTTAGCATATCATGCTTTATTATTTCAAGAAAGAATAAAATGTAACTGAAACAAAAGAAAAGATTTGTGCAGTGTACAGGAAAGGTGCTGTGATTGAGCAAACATGTCAGAAGTGATCTGTGAAATTTCTTGTTACTGTTTCTTTGCTGTGGGGCTGTCTTATGCATTAGAAGATGTTCAGCAGTGTCCTTGGCCTCTACCTGCTAGAAGCCAGTAGCGGAAAACAGCCAACATACTCAAAATACCCAAATCTATAAAAGTTATGGTGAAAATTTTAAAATGTGTCTTTTCTTTTATGGAAAAAAACTAAGCAGACATTTTGGCCAACCCAATAAAATCTTGACATTTTGAGAATTATTTTTCTTCATAAGCTTTACAAGGCTTACATAAAAGGTTCTCTATTTTTAGTACCTTTGATACTACTTCTTTATAGGTACACATTAAAAAGGCTACTTAAAAAGACTGTGAAGTTCTAAAGGAGATGAGTGAAGGAAGCTTCAGAAGCATTATAAAACTGCTTATGCTTGAAATCACCCACCTGTCGATCCACTTCTGGAAGAAGTAAAAGCAGTCGCTGTTGGCAATCTCCAGGAAGGACTGAAAAATTGTGTTTGTTGATCAGTGCTCGAAGATTTGTATTCACCAGAATGGAGTCTGGTGTTTCAACATCAATTTCAGCACACTTAGTCCTTTTCATTTGCCCTACAAGATAAAAAAAGAATCACTTAGGCCTCCTTCACATTCCTGTTCCTATGAAAGTACAGTTTGCTCTGCACTGAGGAGAAAACAGACAGACAAAAAACCTAGTTTTACAATACTTTAAATATCACATTGTGAAGAAACACTTAAGGTTCTTAGTAATTTCTTCTAAGACTAACATGGCAAGTTATGTGCATTCAGAAAGAACAAAAAAAAATTATTTATCTTCTCCACAAAAATAGAGCCCTTGCTGGTATGGCTCATTAGATGGAGTGCCGGCCTGCAAACCAAAGGGTCACTGGTTCAATTCCCAGTCAGGGCATATGCCAGGGCTGAAGGCCAGGTACCCAGTTGCGGGCGCCCAAGAGGCAACTACACATTGATATTTCTCTCCTTCACTTTCTACCTCCCTTCTCCCCTCTCTAAAAAAATAAAATAAAATCTTACGTGGCAGGTCTGGGCAGAGATGCAGCCCTGGCGGAAAGCAGGGCTCCTGGAGGAGCAGGCAGGAGGGGGCCTGGTTGCAGCATCAGGACCCCTGAGTCCAGCCATACCTGAAGCCATCCCACTCTTTAGTTATATCGTTCAGTTAAAAGGAAAAATTAAATCTTTAAAATCTTTAAAAACAAATAGAAAAGTTTAGAAAAGTGAACCCTTTGCCATACTAAAAGTACATTTCATGTTTGAGACTTGATTATTTCCCATATAGCAATGAGGAAGTTTATGACAAGTAACATATACAAAATTTGACTTAAAATAGAAGTCAAATCTATATATGAATTATACTGAGGCCCTTATTCTCTTCTCATGAGAATTTTCAACAATTTAAATTTGTTGGTATATTAGTATAACTACTATAAGTAATATATAAATGTTTAATAAATATTTTTAAACTTTGGCGGTGTATTAATGACCAAAGAGAATACTCAGTTTATAGCAGATTCTGTCTCTAAGAAGAACACACAAATTTACAATCAGACTTAAAATCAAACTAGATTTTTACAAAGATGTTGTCTGAAGTTCTATTCTTAAATTTAATACAATAGTTTGGGATGGTCTGCAACACATACATAAATGAATGTAAATTAACTTTCCCTTAGAATTTTGTTGGCGTTGCTGCACAGTCTTTTAGTTGGTGTGTTGCTTCTGAGGTGTCTGCCATTCCAATTCTTGAATCTTCATATATGAATTACAGCTTTTTTCTCTCTGGGGGCTTTTTGCAAATCTTCTCATTATCCTGGATGTTTTGAAACTTCAAAGAATGTGCCTTGGAATAGGTTACTTTTTATTCATGTTTCTTGACACCAATTATGTACTTCCAGTCTAAAAATCTACGGTTTTCAGTTCTATGGACGTCTCTTAACATGACTTCTCTTATTATTTATTTACCTCTCTTTCAATTTCCATTTTTTATTTCTGATTGTCCGACTAGTTAACACTTTATACAGCCTAGATTAGTTTCAATTTTCTTATCTCTTCTCTCCTTACAAAACTCTTATTTAGACTGATGTTCTGGGAAATTTCTTCACCTTTAACTTTCTGTATTTCTACTATAACTTTTTAAATTTTATTTATGATTTTCAGAGAGAGGGATAGGGAAAGAGGCAGAGAGGGACAGAGAGATCAATACATGGTTGCCTTTCACCTGCCTCCAGCTACAGATCTGGCTGAAAACCTGGCTTTGCAACCTGGTGATGTGCCTGGCTGGGGAATTGAACCAGGAATCTTTGGGTTCCCAAGCCGGCACCTCATCTACTGTGCCACCAGCCAGGACTTATACTATAATTTTTATTTCTGCTACCACATTATTTAATAATCTAGAACTGTTTATTTTCTGATATTTAATATCGTATTCTGTTCTTTCTTGGGTGCAATGTTATCTTTTATCTTTTTCTATGGATGTAACAGTTTTAAGTTGTTTTATATAGAATTATACACCTGAAACTTATATAATTTTATTAGTATCACCCCAATAACTTCAATAAGTTAAAAGTAATAAAAAAAGAAAAAAAGTTGTTTTAAATTTTTCCTTCCTGAATTGTCTGTTTCTTCTGAGTCTGTACTTCATATTCTCTCTCTCATGATGAAGGTTTTTTCAAAGTTGATCCTTAATTAGTAATCATAATTTAAAAATAGGCACTTAAAAAGGCTGACTGAAAATTGTGGATACAATAGGAAGGTTCTGTAGACTGGAGAGCACCAGAGAAGGATGACCAACATGTTTAGTAGGGAATCGATGTATTTGCCTGCACATTTTCTGACATTGTTCACTTCTTCAGATACGAATCCACTAATCTCCTGCTGGAGCACAGCTCGGGAGGGGGCAGGATCTAGCAGTGGTACAAACCTGCCTCACTACCAGCATTTTGGAAGTCAAGCAGAATCACTATTCAGTATTTGTATTTAACTTCATTTCAGTACCACTGACTCACTATGCACGCAGTATCTCTGAATTTGAATTTGAAATCCGTATGGGTTCATTTCACTTCAAAATAAATCTCATGTCTCCTACTAAGGTGACACATCAAACTTCTTATCAGTTTTTTGTTTTTTTTTTTAATTTTTTTATTTATTATTTGTAGAGAGAGGCAGAGAGGTAGAGTGACATCAATGTATGGTTGCCTTTCACCTGCCTCCAGCTACAGATCTGGATGGAGACCTGGTTATGTGCCCTGTCTAGAAATGGAACCAGCAACCTTTGGGTTCACAGGTGGGCACTTTGCCCACTATGCTACCAGATGGGGCCCACTTACTAGCTTTTAAGGTTCTTCTTTTCAACCAGCTGCCTCACCCTCCCTACAATACACTGTATCTCAAATTCTGTAACCGTTCAGGTATTCTACAACCTTAGCTGGCTTGTTTAATACTGGCATCTGTTCCTCAGTTTTGTGAAAAACTCCATCCAACTGTCATCTTTCAAAAGTATTGACAATGCCTGTCTTTCTGTTGTTTCCTTGTTTTCTTCACACTCATGGATTTAACCTTTTGTATTTCCATATTCTCGTCTTGGTGGGTTTCAGAGGGATCAGGGAAAAGGTTCAGTTTTCCATGTTTAATTTTAAGTCCTTCTACTTTTCTCTATAGTTAGAAATAAAACCTAAGTGATTCTAGACAAAGCAACCTATCACCAGGAAAAGAGAAAAACCCACAAAATGGTTGATAACAGATCTCCTTCTGAATAAAGTTTGGTAAAGGCAGGACAAGAAGAACATAAAGAGAGTCAAGACCTCATAGGTGAAGTAACAATTAAGCCAGGTTAACTGATGAATTCCGGACATAATTTATAAATTAATTTTTTAAATAATTTACAAAGAAATGAAGTCTTTGTAAATTAACTTACTTGTGTGGAGTCTGTCAGACCTTTGGAATGACTTCTTCCCCAAGCCCAGCAAAGGATTCTCCACTTTAACTGAAGAAGAAAAGCTCGAGTTCTGGGGGCTGCTTGATTGTCCATCAGATTGTTTTCCTTCCCATATTGCTAGGGGAAAAATATATATAAAAGATTGGTGACCTAAGGTTATAGACAGAAATCAATTAATCAAACAAGTAAACCATTCAACATTGAAAGCAGTAATGTTTGAGGCAATGGGACCTTGCAAATGTGCTTTGCATCTGAGTATTAAGTCTCAAAGCATAAAAAGGAAAGTAAAATCTCTTCCTTCCTCTCAGCACATTATTTGCTTCTGGTGGTAAATTTTCTTCTTGACATAAATACATAGTTCTACATGACACAGTTTAAATCTGGCAGGTACACGTAATCAGCTCACATCAAAATGAATTGTGTAATAAAACACAAAGTCTATATGTAGACTGATTTAAGTTAAAAACAAGCAACAACCAAAAAATCTAAAGGCCTATAGAAATGCCCCATGGAAACTCAAAGTCAGCATGTACTCTTAGTAAAACTTTTTCTTTTAAAGGAAAGAATCGGTGAAGAGTTCAGTTTGAGCATCTTTTAGAAACATCAGCTTTCTAAGGTTATTGACTAAAAGCTTTCAAATATTATTAGAAAGATTATCTTGGAAGGTAAGTTAGTCACAGATCTCATTCTAACATACAAATCCCACTGAAGTATTTTTTAAAATAACTGCATGGTTCTTTTGCATAAATTTTCCACTTATCCTGGAAGAATTTAAATTAATGATTTGGCAGTAGGAGAATTATGTAAATAAGTAATTTAAAAATAAATGATGTAGTATACAAATTGGAAACGCAATACAAAAATTGGGGCGGGGCACTTCCAATGATGAAGGGATTAAGCAAAAACAAACAAGCATACCTCATGGACAAGAGTATGGTGATTACCGGAAAGAAAAGGGGATGGGGGAAAGATAAAGAATAAAGGGGGCTAAATGGTGATAGAAGGAAACTTGACTTGGGGTGGTGAACACACAATATACAGGTGGTGTATAATAGAACTGTACCCCTAAAACCTATATAATTTTATTAATTAATATCACCCCAATAAAGTCAACTTAAAAAACTTCCATTGAAAAAACAAGCCCTGGCTGGTGGCACAGTGGATAAAGCGCCGGCCTGGGAACCCAAAGGTCGCTGGTTCAATTCCCCAGCCAGGGCACATAACCAGGTTGCAAGCCAGGTCTCCAGCCAGGTCCCTAGCTGGAAGCAGGTGAATAGCAACCATATGTTGATGTCTCTCTCCCTCTGTCTCTCTCCCTTCCCCTCTCTCTAAAAACAACAAAATAAAATCTTTAATAAAAAAAAAAGAAAAAGAAAAAGAAAAAGAAAAAACAGCCCATCTGGCCTACCAGGCTTGGCAGTCACAGAGTCACTAGCTGCTTTGACAGTCTTCAGAGAGAGATGCTGGCTGGAGGAGATAGGCATGCTTGGCCTGCATTGCTGCTGATGCTGCTGCTTCTTCTGCTGTTGCTGTTTTAGAGCCTATAAAGAGAAAACTGACTGTAAGAAACAAAACAGATCAGTTTTTTTTTTCCTAATTTTTAAAGGTTTTATTAATTATTTTTAGAGAGAGGGGTAGGGAGAGAAGCAGAGAGGGAGACAGACATCCATGTATGGTTGCCTTTCACCTGCCTCCAGGTACAGACCTGGCTGGAGACCTGGCCTGCAACCTGGTTATGTGCCCTGGCTGGGAATCGAACCAGCGACCTTTGGGTTCGCAGGCTGGTGCCTTATCCACTGAGCCACCAGCTGGGCTCAGATCAGTTTTTAATAATAAAAAGTAAATGACTTCTTTACAAGTGGTAAACAGCATGCAAATTTTTGCCATAATAAACTTTCATGCATATATTTCCACTGTTTATGCATATTATGTATATATTTTTCTAATATTAGTTCCAAAATATTCAAATGCTTAGTTATGGGGTACATGCATTTAAATTTTTAAATAAGTATTACAAAACTTCTCTCCAAAGTAACTGTAACAATTCACAATTTACCGGCAAACTACAAGTAGACATTTTCCCACACACTTGCCAATACTTAACATAATAATTAAGATTTTTATACCAAGCTGAGGATAAAAGTAAGGCTACTATTTTAATGTTTCCTTAACTATTAGTGAGGTTATATTTACTGATCACTTACATTTCAAAAAAAAATCGAAAGCTAGTTCTTTGAGAAGCCCCCCCCAAAACAGACAAGCCACTGGCAAGTGCCAATGTGAAAAAAGAAGATACACTATAAATGAATAACAATGAATAACAATGAATACCAAAATACAGATTCAAAAATTACTATGTATAACTTCATACAAATACTTGAAATAATCAGGTTGAAATGAATCACTTTCTACGAAAAATAAATTTCCAAATTTAGCTAAACAGCAGAATATCAAGAGACCAGTAAAATAGAACTGAAGTGCTATGAAAACAATTGTAAAAGGAGAGATTTACAGAATTTTCAAGAAAAAGATAATCTCAATTTTTTCTCAAAAACCTACACAAATGTAGAGCTATACAATTTACTTAATGATGCTAGAACAATCCAAAAATACATAACAAACATATAGTTTATTTCGGAAAGCTAAGTATAGATTGACATTAGAAAATCTAGTTGTGGAATTCTGTATGTCACTACATTTAAAAAGAAAAACTACCACTCAATTATCTCAAAAAATGCTAAAGAAAACAAACAATGAAGTCAACAACTATTTATACTTTTTAAAAAACACACATGCAAACAAAAACCTCCTAGCAAATTAGGGACAAATGAAAGTGTAATAAAAAGAGTATCTTACCACAGACCTATGAACACAGATGTGTATAAATTATTGAATCCAAATTGGGGAAAGTACATGAAATTTCTCCTTAAAAGGACATAATACCCTTTCAAGAAATTTTCAATGGCTGCCAGAGTCCTGCATTCTTAAAGTAGGACATTATACTACTGATAAACACAAACCAGCATGATTACCTGCTTTAGTGCCTTCTTGCTGTGCTTCTGTGATGGAGAAATGACTTTACCTGCTGAAATGGTGGGTGATGGGCAAGCTGACTGGGGAGAGGATGGCTGTGACAGTCTAGATGACACTAGAGGGAAAATAGATAATGAAAAATTTGTTATCAGAGTTGATATCAAGCACCATTCCTTCCCCAATCATATGCTGCTACCTGTATTAAGAACTGTGACCAAACACTTTTGGGAAGGATCTTCTTTTTGGAGTTCTATGGCAAACAGCCTCCCTTTTCAGTTTCTTTCCTCAGAAAGCTCTAGTGAAGGATGATAGGATGGGGGAAGGGGTGGGTGTTAGTATTCATTACTTTTTAATCTTGAATTTCTCAATAGAACTGACTGAAGAAGCAGGAAGCAGAATATAAGCCATTAGTCACCAAATTAGATACAACTTAGAAAAGTTTTTAGAGCCTGTTAGACAGTGTGTTCTTAAGGTAAATCTAACAACAACATGATATAGATGAAATCTAGATTGACAGAACTGGTCTCAGTTTTCCCTATCTTTAAAATAAAGATAAAGTCATTCCATCTCAAAAATCCTACCATAGCTTTAATACTGATAATCCCTTATCTCTTAAACCAATAGATTTAAGCCTAACAACGTGAGAGGACACTTTAGGATTCCTCTAAAGGAAGCAATGTAGGTTAACAAAGTGTAACCACTCTCCCTTTCATTACTAGCTGTTTTATACCCCAGAACTTCAAAGTGTAATCTTACTTGAATTAGAGTCTTCCCCCTTCAAGAACCTATACTTATTATAAACAATTGATCCTCATTTTATGAAATTCAACAGCATTGTTATTTATGAGATAAACTGTTGAATCAACAGTTTAATTAAAAAATAATCATCCCTACTGCTAGTGATGACTTTGAAGGGTACATGTTCACTAACACCCTCTCCTTTCGTTGTAGATGGGCTGAAAAGGCTTGACAGCTCAATGGCATTCCATGATACGTATGAGCTAAAGAGCTTTCACAGCATGGTTCACTGGAATACGCAAGTTTTGGAATACAGTATTTCAACTGACTCTTAGATGTTCCTAAGGAAAGAGTACACAGTAGGTAATACCTGAAGGACAAGAACAGACAATATTAAGATGACTTATCTGCACAGCTTTAGCTTTGTGATCCCAACCCTTATGTTACAATCTACATACGGGGAAGAACTGAAACACAGTACGTGCAACATTAAAAAAGGTCACTGTAATATAGCACACAAAAACAAAGTTGGATACACCTTGAGATGGCTGAGCAACAAGAAGACATCTCAGTGTGTCCTAAATTCAATGACAAGTGACCGATTTTTTAAAAATAACCTTCACTGAAATATAATTTATATACCATACAATTCACCTAACGTAAAATTCAATGGCCTTTAATACATTTGCTAAGCTGCACAACACTGCCACACCCATTTTCGTTACCCACTAAAACAGCCTGTAGGTGTTGTCACTCCTTTCCCCCAGCTACTCCCTAGTACTAAGCAATAACTAGTCTATTTTCTAACTCTATGCATTTGCCTATTCTGTGTATTTCTTATAAATGGGATCACATAATATGTGCCTTTATCTTTTTTAAGTTTTTTAATTTTTTATTATTTTTAGAGAGAGGAAGGGAGATAGGCAGAGAGGGAGAGAAACATCAATGTATGGTTGCCTTTCACCTGCCAATATGTGCTTTTCTGAGACTGGATTTTTTCACTTAGCGTATTTCAAAGGTTCATCCATGTTACAGCATATTATCACTACTTCATTCCTTTTTTTAATCTTTGAATACTACTCCATTGTATGTATATGCCGTAGTTTTTATTTATTAGCTGATGGTCATTTAGGTTATTTCCACTTTTTGGCCATTATGAACAATGATATAAACACATCTTCAACCCTCTTGGGTTCATATCTACAAGTGGAAATGGCTGTGTCTTACTGTAACTCCATGTTTAACTTTTTGAGAGACTGCCAAGCTGTTAACCAAAATGGGCACACCATTTTAACAACTGCACCAGAAATATGTAAGACTTCTAATTTCTCCACATCCTTGTCATCACTTGCTACTTTTTATTTCACCATTTTTAAAGGGACATAATGAAAAATTTTTAAGCTGTTTAACTATGTTTATATTGTTTTTAACGGTTTACATTAATCTGAGAATATAATTTCATCTGCCTCCAATACTGCCTAAAAATAAACAGGAAACAAACAAGATAAAAATTAACTCCATTAGAGAATGTAAGAATTCTACTTTGTAGCCTGGAAAAGAGAGAATAAAATGATCTATAATTACTACAGCAAATGTTTGAAATTCTTCCTCTTAAGGCAAAAGCCCTTTCTAACAAATGAAACCATAAACATATCTCAAAGCCAAATGAACTAAATCATAATAGATTCCAGACCCACCAAGTGAAGAACACCTCCCAGAGCTGACTTAATGCCAAGTACTACTAGTCTCGTAACTTCTATGAAACTTCAAACTTTGTGCTAACATTTAAATACTGCATTGAAGGCTAAGAACTACAAATAACAAACAGGATTTAAACACAAGTTGAGAAACTTCACCTTTGATTCCTTTTAGTGGCTACACAGTCTCCAAGAACATGTAAGTTTATTAATTAGAGCAATCTGCTAGGTTCACATGAATAAGGATCTCAGTAAACTCTGTAACTACCCTTTCAAGTGACTGTAAGTTCTCTTTCTGACCCCACCAAATTCCTCCAACTCTGCCCTCTGAAATAACTAAATAAAATATGGTCGCATTGACATCCTGACTGATATTTTTCTACACAATTAAAAATATAAAATTTTAACATATTTATACATAAATTTTGTGTTAATCTGCATATTATGATGATACTATCTAAATTTTATGGATCAGAAAATTTAATTAGCTTGCCAAAGGACACAGCTTACTAAGAAGCAGAGCCATGCTTCAAGCTTGGTACATGTGCAGAATGAATAGCTACTTGTAGTTGACTGAATGGCAACTACCAAAAAGGTACGTTTATGTCCTAACTCCCAAAACCTATGAATGTTATTTGGGAAAGGGGTCTTGGCCTATATAATTAAGTTAAGACTCCTGAGAAGAGGTGGTCCTGGATCATCTCAGTGGGTCCTAAATCCAATGACAGGTGTCCTAAGGTATACAGAGAGGACAGAGAAGAGAAGGCAATGTGAAAACAAGGCAAAGTCAGTCAATAAACAAAGAAGCCAGAAAATATGAGGAAAAGATTCCTTCCCTTAGAGCCTCTGTATGGAGTTGCAGCCCTGTGAACAACTCAACTTCAGACTTTTGGCCTCCAGGACTGAAAGTAAAAAAATAAATTTCTATTGTATTAAGCACTCAGTTTGTGCTAATTTGTTACAGTAGCATCAGAAAACTAATACTAAAAAACAAAAAAGCTTTTTTTAAAATATCATTATCAACTCACAGATGTTTATATACTTGAAGTGTTTAAGTCAAAAGCAATTACTACCAATTTGGCACTCAAATTGTCCCCTTTTTGGGACAGTGGGAGTTGTAAACTACCTTTGGGACATGGTTCCAGCAATATTTAATTGCTTCCTTGCTATCTAGCACAGGAAAGTCTCAGACAAATCTTGCACAGAAATTTTTCTCAGAATTTGACCAATTACCAAGAAGCTGGTATCTTTTAACTGGAAATGGTATTAAAATACCATGCACTACTTGGGGCATTCATTGCTACTAGGTTATCACTGGTTCTAGGACTTTTTAATGGTTGCAATGTCTTTTTTTTTTTTTGGAAGGGGGGGGGAATAAATACACAGATACCAAATTCAAATTTAGGATTACACAGCTGACATTTAACTCTCTGATTTAATATTTTTATCACTTTTCTTCTTTCCTGATAGTCCTGGGTCTTAAAAAACATTACTGAAATTATTAACTTGCTATTACAGATCCAGTATCAACAAGAACTTGTATTATATAATTGCTGAAAATATGACTACTGAATAGTTTAAGATTTCTTTGTACCTCAACTCCCACAGCTAAGATACAGCCCACAATAACTGACTTATACCATTCTGCAACAAATTTCATAGATACTTGAGTTTAAGTTGTTTCATATTTCTAAGTAGTGTATTTTAAAAACTTGTTTTAATTATGTAAAGACACCGAGTTGGCAAAAAAGTCCGTTTTTTTCCATCAAAAAAGAAAAAAAAACACATTTTTCATTTTCACCAATAACTTTATTGAGTTGGACAGTTTTAGTATGTTGGCTATTTACTATGTGGTAGAATGTTGATTGTTCTCAATTAACGTCTCAATTAGGTCACTATCAATTTCAAACAGCGGAGCATTGTCCGGCAAGAAATCTCTAACACCAAACTTCACAAACCACTTCTGACACCTCTGATCAGTTACAGTAACTTCTGCACAAACCTTTTCCTTTCTTTTGGGCATTTCAGTTGCATTTTTACCTTCCTTGAAATAATAAAGCATAATGTAGTGAAAGTGTTGCATATTTCCCTCCATCTTCAATATTTAAATGGCCACACAAAAATTCACCAATTTCGATAATTTTCTTAAATCCACGCTGATATGACAGCTGTCACAACACAAGCTAAGAAAATTATTTTGAATGAAGTTAAAGACAACTAAGTGCTACAAGAGCCATCATATGGAAAAAAAGCAAACTTTTTGGCCACCCCAATATAAAACAAGCTACTTTCATGTAAGCCTAGCTCCCTTCCTTGTTTATAGCAGTTCATTACCTCTCTTCCCCTTAGGAAATCATTTATATTAAATAGTTCTATTTTGGTGAAAACATAGTCTTCATGTTTTAATACTTTTACTCATTTGTTTTGTTTTGTTTTGTTTTAATCCTCACCCACGGATATATTTATTAATTTTAGGAGGGGAGAGGGAGAGGGAGAGGGGGAGAAAGAAACTAACATTGATGTGAGGGAGAAACACTGACTGGTTGCCTTCTGTGCTTACCCCAACTGGTATTCGAACACACGGCCTAGGTATGTGCCCTTACCTGAGGATTGAACCTGCGACCTTTTGGTTTTTAGAACAACGCTCCAGAGTTAACTGAGCCACCCAGTCAGGGTAATTTTCTTTAAGCAAAAGATCATGTGCTATAAACTGTCCACCAACTTTTTTTTTTTAACTTAATTAAGAATCCTGGGGAACATCCTAGAACGGAATGTAGAGATCTTCAGGTTCCTTTTAATGGCTAGAAAGAATTTTAACAAGTAGATATATCATAATTTCTTCAACCAGACTTTGATGAACTTTTGGTTCTTTTTGGTCTTTCGCTCTTATTATTGCAACACCTTAACTTAAGGTGTTCCTAAGGTGTTGTATCAAGACCACCACCACCATCACTAACCTAAAACCTGTGGGAAATACAAATTACCAGACCCTAGCCCCGATCCGCGAAGGCAGAAGCTCTGGAGGTCAGACCCAAGAACTTGTATCAGATCATTTTCGGGTGGTGCTGAAGCATGCTCAAGTTTGAGAAGCACTGGTCTGAAGCTGCGTCATGCTATTTTGCACTTTTGACAGTGTCGATGGATTAATTCTTACAAGTAGGTTTGTTAAGTCAAAAGATAAAAACATGCTTTCAGGTTCTGCTGTTAAAACCTCTCCGGTTTTAAAAGGAGTTCATACATTTCCCTTTAGTAGTTGGTTTCATGTTTTATATTTATTATATCTTTCATTTGTTTGAAATTTATCCTGGAAGTTGTCAGGAACTCACTTTTGTTTTTTGGCTATTCAGGTGTTCCAATGCTTTTGCACCTATCTTACACAAAGGTCATGCTTCAAGTTTTTGTTGGTGTTGATGTACTTATCACAAATGTGTTCTCTTCATTGATTATTATTTATATACTGTACATGATGGCTGTTTGCTATATGTTAATTTTACTTATTACATCCTGCAACTTGACTAAATTCTGTTTTTCACCCATTTTTATCTATCTAGAGATAAAAATGTTTATTAGATAATCAGATCATCTGCACAGAGGTAGTTTTTCCTCCTCTTGTCACTCATCTTTTTCAGACCAGAATCACCTCAATAATCAGCGGTCCAGGATAAATCCAGCCTCATCCATCCGATCAGTTCATCACTTCTAAGCACTGGCCCCGCAGGACTGGCCCCGCAGGTCATGGTGCTGCCACCACCTAAGAGGTCCTGCTGCACAGCACCCTGAGGACGTTGTTTCACAGGAGGGAAGCTTTTTGTCTTGGGCTGGCCCAGTAGGGCTGGGTTACAAATTCACCACATAAGATCACTGCGTAGCTGGGGGATGGGGACGCAGGGGAAGACGCTCACCTTACACACGCTGCACACACTCATGGGTCCACCCACACATTCAGCCTGCATGTACCATCCATGTGACACTGTGGCACCATGGCAAAGCACACAACATCCTCACCCAGACCACTTTCCCTCCTGTTGGGATAAATACCTCCAACAAAATGTTTATACAGGCACACCTCAGGTATAACTGCAGGTTCCGTTCCAGACCACGGCAATAAAGTGAGTCGCACAAATTTTTTGGTTTCCCAGTGTAGATAAGTGTTTTTACACTATACTGTAGTTTATCAGGGGCACAATATAAGCATTAAAAATGTACATACCTTATTTTAGGATACTTTACTGCTAAAAAATGCTGTCATCTTTAGTCTTCAGCAAGCTGTAATCTTTTCGCTGGTGGAACGCACCTTCTCAGTGTTGATGGCTGCTGACTGATCAGAGTGACAGCTGCTAAAGGCCGGGCAGTTGCGGCAACTTCTTAAAGCAAAACAACAATGAAGTCTTCTGCATCAATGGACTCTTCCTTTCAAGAATGCTTTCTCTGAGGCATATAATATTGTCTGACAACATCTTACCTACAGAGCTTCTTTCAAAATCGCGGAGACAATCCTCTCAAACCCTGCTTCTGCTTTTTCAACTAAGCTTCAGGTTTATGTAGTATTCTAAATCTTTTGTGGTCATTTAAACAATCTTCACAGTATCTTCGCCAGAAGTAGATTCTATCTCTAGAAACTACCTTCTCTGGTTTACCCAAAGAAGCAACTCCTCATATATTAAAGTTGTGTCATGAAACTGCAGCAGTTCAATTTTCACAGCATCTTCACCAGAAGTAGATTCCATCTCAAGACACTACTTTCTTTGCTCATCCATAGAAGAACTCCTCGTCCATTACAGGTTTATTATGAGATTGCAGCAGTTCAATCACATCTTCGGGCTAAACTTCTAATGCCAGCTCTCTTGCTACCACACCTGCAGTTACTCCACTGAGGTCTTGAACCCTCCATGTTGTATAGGAGGAGTGAATTCAACTTCTTCCAAACTCCTGCTAATGTTGATATTTTGCCCTCTTCCCACATATCATGTATGTTCTTGACATAATGTAGAATGGTGAATCCTTTCCACAGGGTATTGTTAACTTTGCCCAGACCCATCAGAGGAATCATTATCTAGAGGTCAGCGATAACCCTATGAATGTCAACCCCTTTCTTCTCTAATTCTGCCATAATTATGACAAATCTAAAAATGTTACTTGGGATGAAACCCACACCTTTTTAAATTGGTTTCCCAAATACCTGGTAAATGATACATAATGGAAAAAGGCTGAGTATAGCAAACACTTTAATCACAGATGCTTCTTTAGTTTTGTAAATAAACAATGGCCTAAATAACACTTTTCAAGATTATACCTGATCTACCTGCTTTCCAATGTGAACTGCTCAACAGATTAAAAAGCACTTATTTAACAACACAGTAGTATCTAATTAAAAACAAAATGCTTGCTTAAAAAAAACAAAAACAAACAAAAAAAAAAACCCAGCAGTTACTTACTGTTTGATTTTTAAAAAGTCACCCCCCAAAACAAGCACCAACCTAATAAATTTCTAACAGTTTACAATTAAGTGTTTCCAGGAAAACATTTAAAACTTGATGCTCATTAAAGTTGGGTTTGCATAATTTACTTAGTTTCAGGTTGTTGAATATTTCTGTGCCAGCTACTGAGTATATGTTCAGAAAATACCACTTTTCAGATATATTATCGCACTGAGAACTTCTCATTTCAATGGAAGGTTATATTGAATAATGTTAACAGGATAGAGACTATGTATACAAATACATTTGAATTTAACATTTTAGTAAAAAATTACTGACAATATTTTTTTTCTCCTGAAAACATTCAATGGGCCCCTCTGAAATATTAGACTATCAGAAATAATGGAGCAGTAATATCAAAATGAAAACCTAGCTTTATATAGCTGCAGGATTAATAGCTGCAACAGTGATAACTGAAGTTTCCAAAACTGTTTTAATCTTCAAGAACAGTAATACTTCTCTAAAGGGAAGAGTTCTTAGTTTTACAATAGTCTTCCTTTAGAGGAACTTCATTTCTAGAAGTAACAGACTTTTAGTTCTAAGTACCTTCTTCCCACAGCAGGTGTGGTCTATGCCAAACTGGGCAGAAAGCAGCTCCTGGTGATACTCCAGCAGCCCTTTGATCGAAGCTGGAGAGGCAGTATCAACACCTCTCCTCTTGTGGGCACCGCCTATCCAAGCCCTAACAGTGTTGCCATCCTGAATTCACAACAGAGCAGACACCTCAAACTCAGCTACCAGCTCCCAAAGGAGAGAGAGAACATCTCCCCCAAGGTCTCTCCTCACCTAAGTTAACTTTTGCCCACAGAAATTTTTCTCCCCAGTATACATTTTAAAGGACACATTTCTATAGAAAGTCAACCCCATTCAGGAACTTAAAACATACATAGATGTTAGAAGGCAGAGATATCTATGATATTTTAACTGTGAACACAGTATATGTCAAATTCCTGATTTAGATTAGTTCTGAACAAGCAGTAAAATTAACACTAGGTCATGCTCCTGGAAAGAATTAGTAATTCCTTATAGGTGAAAAGATATATTTTATATAATTAATGTTTTTCTTAAGGCACTTCAAAAGCAGACCAAAATCTACTTTTTTCTATCAGAAGATAAAAGTAAGCCTTCTGCAGTTGTTTCATACTGTATTTTATTTTTTAAAAAAAGGCAAAGACTTACCAAAAAAGCAACAGAAAACAATTAATTTTAATCATTTTTCTGGAGTCATTCCACCTTACCTTGGTTTGGAATTCCATAAAACTCTTCTCTGACCATTGTTTCCTGCCTGAAAATTAGGAACCAAAACTACAAGCTTCTAAGTTCCTCCACTTTACAAGGAAATCAATTAACTAGTTTTAATACTGGGCTAGGTTTCAAAGTTCTGCTCTCTAGTTCTATTTGGCTGAAATAGAACTTCTATCAAGAGAGTTCCTATCAATTTTCAACTAGAAGTATCAGTTTTGCTGTCAGAGCTCTTTATTTTTGTACATAAAAGGAAGTGGGTTTTGATACTATCTCAGCGTTCTTCCTGTCTTACAATGCATTTGAAATAAAGTGATGTCAGATTAGGAGTAAAAACCCTAAATAAGAAAAAGAATAGGCACAATTAGTTTGCTTTGCCTGTATCAATAACTGCGATCAATTTAGAACTGCTTTGTTGTGTAGTGCTACTATCACAGAAATCTATGTTTTCCACTTTAATATATATCTAGAAATCTGCATATTTATGCCATATATATGACACATTACTGAAAGACTGAATCTTCATTGTTAATAGCTCTCAATGTATTCATTTAAGAACATCATACTTCCAGTCAAAATGGAGTTGTAGTAAGACGTACTTCACCTCCCTTCACAAACATAAGAAAAAATACAACTACATCAAGACTAAAAACAACCAGAACTACCAGAAAATCGAACTGCATGGAAGTCCAACAAAGACATAAAGAAGTAATATTCCTCCAAACAGGTGTGACAGCTCTACCTAAGACACAGAATCAAACACAGGAGCCTGTCAAAATGAGGAGACAAAGAAGACAGGGAACAGATCAAGGTTCCAGTGGGAAAACTAAGAGATGAGGAGATAGCCAACATAACAGAAGAAAAGTTCAAAACACTGGTGATAATGATGTTCACAGACCTGACAACTGTAACTGAGTATGGTAAATGCATTAAGGGAAGAAGTAAAGGCTATACTAAGTGAAAAGGAAAATCCACAGGAACCCAATGATAAAGGGAAGGAAGCTGGGGTTCAAATCAATGATTTGAAACATAAGAAGAAATAAACAGTCAACCAGTACAGAAAGAAGAATTTTTTTTTTTTTTTTTTTTTTTTTTTTAATGAGGAGAGGCTTAGGAATCTCTAGGGCAACTTTTAATGTACCAATATGTGAAATACAGGTGTGCCTGAAGGAAAAGAGGAAGAGCAAGAAATTTAAAACTTTTGTGAAAAAAATAATGAAAGCAAATCTCCCAAATTTGGCAAAAGAAGTCATGTAAGTCCAGGAAGCACAGAGAGTCCCAAACAAGTTGGACCCAAAGAGGACCATACCAAGACACACCATGATTAAATGCCCAAAGTTCAAGATAGGGAATCTAAAAGAAGCAAGAGAAAAGAAGAGTTACCTACAAAGGGGTTCCCGTAAGAAAGACTATCAGCCAATTTCTCAAAAGAAACTTTGCAAGTAGTACTAAGTGTCAAAGTGATGAAAAACAAAGACTTACAACCAAGGTTACTCTATCCAGCAAAGCTACCATTTAGAATGGAAGGGCAGATAAAGTGCTTCCCAGACAAGGTGAAACTAAAGGAGTTCTTATCACCAAACCATTAGTACATGAAATGTTACAGGGACTTAAGATGATCAAAACTATTAACATTAAAATGATAACAAACTTACTACTATCAACAACAGAATCTAAAAAATAAAAATAAAAACAAACTAAGCAAACAACCAGAACAAGAACAGAATCATAGGTATGGGAATCATCTGGAGAGATAGCAGCTGAAAGGGAGAGTGGGGAGAAATGGGGAAATGGTGCAGGGATTAAGAAGCATAATTGGTAAGTACAAAATAGATAGGGGGATGTTAAGAATAGTATAGAAAAGGTGAAGTAAAGAAATTGCATGCACAACCCTTGACATAAATTAAGGGAGTGGGATTGCTAGAGGAGGGTGATGGGTGAAGGGGAAAAAAATGGGAAAAAATGGGACAACTGTAACAGCATAATCAATAAAATATACTTAAAAAAAAAAGAATATCAGGGCTGCTACTGTAAACATGAATTCCATATGGCATCATGTGTATCTCTCATCTCCACTTTCCAAACCACCATACAGCCTATTCTACTCTCAGTTCAATGGACTACTACAATCAGAAAAAAATGTGATGGAACATTTCATTGTAAACAATAGATAAATATTCAATATTATGACAATTTCTAGAAAAGGTATGAATCAAAAGAGGTTCAAAATAATTTATCTAAACCATAATTTTGATTTTGCTGTTACATTGCTGTTAGTATCAACTACAGATATGCTGAATATTAGGTGAGGTTATGCTCTTTTAATCAACCTCATTAACAACTTACAATGGGGTTCTATTGTTACTTATCAGATCTTCCTGTATCATACTTTTACCTTCAATTCTCAGAGATAGTCTTTAACAACCATGTAACAGACATTCCTCCTAACAGCTAATACAGTATAGGTGGCTATTAAAAAGTCAAGATCTTCAAGAATGTGATTTTGTTTCCAGTTTATTATTCTGGCCCTCTTTAATAATTGATTTCCACTTCAAGCCACACCCAGACATTAATAATCTTGCTGTTTTTCTCTAGTGTGATGACTTGACTTGGTTCCTATCTCAGATTAACAATTTCCAAATTTAAAAAGCTAAAACTGGAGAGGCACAGATGAATGACAGCACTTTCATTGTATTCAGCTCTACCCTTCCAAAAAGGGGCCAGGACCATACTTCCTTTCACTGTGGATAGGGATTACTTTAAAAACATGTATCAGAATATTGGTCATAGGTCCTGGCTTTGTCTCAATTTTATTTCATTCAGTCCCGACATTTGAGGTCTGGGTTGCTCTCCAAGTAGTTGTGTTCTTAAAGCTTAAACCCTTACCATCACAAAATTGCCTAAATGGCACATGTTGGAGCTACACCAGAGAATGCAGATGATGCCACTAATTATTTCAATTCTCCCCAGGAATAGCACAAAAATTAACACAGGGATGATGATAATAAGACTATTTTTATGATACAGTGCCACATCAATTGTTCTAAAGGCACTTAAAATTAATGAGTCAAGTATTATAAAAAAACATAACTCTAGTTTCTAGACCCAAAGACAGCTCACCTAAGACTCAAACCTTAGAGGAAATCCAAGCTAGGGAAACTCTTGCATGTCTATTTTGCTGGAAAATCAGACCAAGGTAAAAAACCCTGATAATTATTTGAACAATAATGAGTTGGATTAAAACCTGCCTTGCCATGTACAGCTCAACTGATTAATATTTTAATAAAAACAAATTTGCCCTTGTCAAGACTCTGATAAGAAGCTATAGGTAATTAGCAAGAACAGGTAATAAAATATATTCTCAAATAAAAATTCCATCCCAGGGAAGCTATAGCAACGAAGACACTTCCCTAAAGAAAAATTTGGGGGTTAGCTATGAAGCAGGGGATAAAAGCAAAGACAAACAGACCTCACTTAGTCTTTGCTAAAAGAAATGAAAGGCATTCTTTTCCTAGTAAGGAGAGTTGTTAAAAGTGCTCAAATTTTAGAAGAAAGGATTAAAGGAGCAAATAAAACCAGAACATCCTATGAAGGTCCATAAATGGCCAGTAGTGGAAATAAATGCAGATAAAACCTAGAACTGTATTAGCCCACGTGGTAGCCGCTAGCTGCAAGTGGCTACTGAAATTTAACGTAAAACAAAATTTAAAATTCAGTTCCCTGGTCACACTTGCCATATTTCAAGTGCTCAACAGATACAAGTAGCCAATGGCTACTTTGTTTATAGTTGGACATAGGAGATACAGAACACTTCCATGACTGCAGAGAATTCTACTGGTCAGTACTGATCTAAAGGGTAAGGAAGGAGACCAAACACCTGTGGACTGAAAAAAAAAAAGGAACTACTAACAAGGGCATTTGTCCTATGACTTCAGGACTTTTATCAAGGGGTTGGATAGATTTACCTTTCCTTTTCCACCTGTTCTTTTTTCCCTCTTTGTTGCTGCCACCATCACTGCTGCTGCTGCTGTTCTCAGAACTCTGGGAATCCGATTGACCATCACTGCTTTCTTCTGAACCTTCTGATAGTTCTTTTACCCCATCCGGCACATCTTTCTGGAAATGAAGGCACCCAATTAAGATTAATCATTACCTTTTCAGCAAACAAAAATTATGTCTCTGATATGCACTATTTCAAGTTAACTGTGCAAGTTAATTTTTAGTATTACAGGACCCAACAGCTAAATCAGCAATATTTTCTGAATCCCTGCCATCTCTCTTCTTTGGGTCAAATTAACAACTGTATGCAGACTTAAATTAGACAAAAACTGGTATAAGGTAAATTATTTTGTGCTCAGGTTTAAAAGTGTATAATAAAAATTTTGTAAAGTGTGTATACATCCATCATCCCTGTAATATATATTACGTATGTATACATGTGTGTGTTTGTGTATTAGCATCATTCTGTATTGTGAACTCAATTAAGAGTATGGGTAGCAAAAGATAGTTCATGCAAGTAATTGATTATTGAATGCTGGTTAGTAACTAGCAAGACTCAAATAACAAAAGAAATTTGTGTTTTTTAATCACATCATTCTTTGGTTTCTGCACTGGATTGTGAAAATGTCAGTCAGAAAGGATACCTGTGTCAGCAGAGTATGTGAGTGATATAACAGGATAATTTAAGATAAAAAGCTAGGAAATTAACACTTTTTGGGTTTGAATTCTGGATGTATTATCTCCTAACTGTGTAGACTTCAGAAAAGTCTTAAATCTCTCATGCTTCAGTTTCCCTATCTTTATTTTTTTAATTTTAGTTTTATTATTTTGAGAGAGAGGGGAAAGGAGAGAGGCATAGAGGGAGAGAGACATCAGTGTATGGTTGCCTTTCACCTGTCCCCAGCTATGGACCTGGCTTGCAACCTAGTTATGTGCCTTGGCTGGGGAACCGAACCAGCGACCTTTGGGTTGGTAGGCCGGCACCTTATTCACTGTGCCACCAGCCAGGGCAGTTTCCCTATCTTTAAGATAGGCATAAAAATACCTACCTCTAAAGATTGCTCTGAAATTAAATCATCAATAAATGGAAAATAGTGCCTGGCACATGGTAAGAGCTCAATAAATATTACCTACTATGTATATATGGAGTGTATAAAAACTATACACATGTATATAATGAATGTTATTTCCAAGTAATAAATTATAGATCGTTCTTTTTCCTCTCAATATATTTTTATTTTCCCAAATAAATTATTTTCCAATAAGAGAGAAATAATTCTGACATATGACCCTCCTACCTACACTCGCACTCATACTACAGGTAAGATAGGAAACTCTTGATATAGGAAGGGCCTGTTCTTTTGCACGTAACATCTATATCCTAGTGCCACTTCTTATGCTATACACTGTTAAAATATACATCGCACATTTTCATATTCTTTCCTTCAAAATGCAGGACATTTTATAGTTAGTTGCCAGCCATACCTCTTGACCTGCATGTTCAACAAGTATTTTGAACAACAAATACAAATATAACTAACTTCTTATCTTAAACTTGTGATCCCTCCAGGATTAGTTGCTCATGCACCCAATTTAAAAAAAAATTTTTTTTTTTAAAGATTGTATTTATTATTTTCAGAGAGCGGGGAAAGGGAGAGAGGCAGAGACGGTGAGAAACATCAATGTATGGTTGCCTTTCACCTGCCTCCAGCTATGGCACCTGGCTGGAGACCTGGCTTATAACCTAGTTATGTGCCCTGGCTGGGGAATCGAACCAGTGACCTTTGGGTTCGCAGGCCGGCACCTTATCCACTGTGCCACCAGCCAGGGCATGCCCCAAATTTTAAAATCATTTTTATCCCATCTTTTACCCACTCCATAAATATATATTTCCTTCATGTCCTATGCCTCCATCTCTTTTACTACTTCTGTATTTCAGGCCAATTACCTCTTTCAAACAATCAGAGCTTTTCTTCTGAACAGTTATTCTCATTCTCTCTCTTTCCCATCACTTTCCTCCCTCCCTCATTTTCTCTCTTTCACTGCTCAGTCAGGTTTTCAAAAGCCTGCAAAGTTTGTTATTTACCTAACATTTATCCCATCCCTGACTCCTTATCACACTAGCCCACACACAGATCATTGTCTAACCATTCTAATTTACTCTACTTTCAAATCCATTTTAGCTGTGCCTTTGCTTAACACATTGTTGACTGGTTACCAAAAAAACCTTGTGATTTCAAGGCCAAACGCTATTGACTGATAAGTTAACTTGTGCTTGCACTTGCATTAGATTTTGCTGTAAAACTGCTGGTCAACAATGTGTTAATGACAGATGGATATAGTTTGCTACACAAGTTAACTTGTATTTGCAACTACATTAGATTTTGTATAAAATTGCCAGTCAACAATGTGTTAAGCGCTTCCCTTGTCCTGGAAGGCCCTCTTCACATTTACTTACTGCCAAAGTTCAACTCACATCAAGGTAATCATGAACCTTAGAGTGGCAAGTAAGATCAATACATTTGCTAACAGTGATCATCAGGTACAGATACATGGGCCAAGCCAAATTAATTGTGCCAAATCAAAATTAACTAAAGGCTCCTGCTTTACTTCCTGAGATTGTTTTCCTCTCCAGATTTACAGCTTGCAGGGTGGGGGTTGGGAGTGAAGTCGTGTACAAAGAGAAGACAGCCTTTGGATGAAGCCAAAAGAAAGAAGAGACCTGATAACTTCCCTATTATCATTTGTTACCAAACCCTGATAACATCACTTGAGCTCCTGGATCAAGGCTCAGTTTCTCTGGAATTTTCAGCAATACGAATTAATAAATTCTGTTCTATTCAAGCTCATTTGTGTTGATTTTCCTGTTTGTAACTGAAAGGACCCTGATAGGTCAAGGTCCTTCTCAGGTTAAAAATTAAAAATTAACAAGCTTGCTATGGTAAAAAGCATGGGCTTGGGAATCAGGTCAGATCTGGGTTCTGATTCTGATACTATCTGGCCAACTTTGTGCAAGAAAATCCAATCTTCTGAACTTTGGCTTTCTCCGTTATAAAAAGGAAACAACAGTTCTGGCTGGTGGCTCAAGTGGATAGGTGCTGACCTGCAAACCCAAAAGTCACTGGTTCGATTCCCAGTCAGGGGACATAGCCAGGTTGCAAGCCAGGTCTCCAGCCAGGTCTGTAGCTGGAGTGGGTCAAAGGCAACCACACACTGATGTTTCTCTCCCTTTCTTCCTTCCTCCCTGCCCTTCTCCCTAAAAATTAATGAATAAAATCTTTAAAGGGGGGGGGTGAGGGGAACAGACAATAACTATAACTCTGAACTGTAATGGAGAATTAAATGAGAAGGTATTTAAAGCATCAAGGCTGTAAGCTCCACAGTAACGCTCATTATTATTCAAATGTTGTGAGTCCCTTTAAAAAAGTTATTGAATCATTTTCATTTCATCCTTTTAAGATAATATATCATAAATAATAAAAATAAATTTTCTTCTACTCTCTGATCTACCTACAGATGGTTAGATTAGTTTTAAAAAATTATATATATATACACAAACTATATATATATATACATACACACACACACACACACACACACACACATACATGTGTTACAGGGTTGAAAATATTACCTATTCCTACAAATATGCTCTTCAAGAATACTGTCCTCTATGACACAAATATTACTTATATGTGGTAAATTCATGATTTACTTTTTAAATAACTTCCTAACAAATATATTTACCTTCAAAGTGTATACTCCCATTCTTCCTGGAACTTTATAAAAGATGCCCTCTTCACCCCGGGAGTTTGTGTGCAGCATCGCGTTCAGGCATGCAAGAGGGGAAGTTCCACTGCGAAAACAAACAAACAAACAAACAATGATTAGTTTCTGTCCTTGAATATCCATTCAGTGGCTTAAGAGAAAATTAAATGATCAATATGCAATTGACATAAACACATTTTGTTAACTATAAAAAGTCTATAAAATCTACAGAGAGGTTGCCATGAAGAAAATGGATGTAGATACAAAAGTATCACAAACATAATGTGAAAAGATTCTATTTCATTTAAACTGTCAATTATACCTCAATGAAGCTGTATTTTTTTAAAGACACTATTTAGAACAAACTTTAAATCTCCAGAAGTAAAACAAGAGGGAAAAAGAACACAAGAACATGCACAGATTCAAATAAAAAATAGTAAGCTTCTTTGCCTACTGTTGCATCAGACTAAATCTGAGTTGTAAAATGAACACATATCCATAATCTCTTGAATGGGGGGGGGCAATATAATTGACATACATAATGTTTATATATAATATGCTGACCTCTTGTATTTAGACCTATTATGAGATCACTTAAAAGTAGTTTTTGGACCCTGGCTGGTGTGGCTCAGTGGCTTGAGCACCCAACTGGAAATTGAAAGGTTACTGGTTCCATTTCTAGTCAGGGCACATGCCTGGGTTGTGGGCATGCAAGAGGCAACCAGTTGAGGTACCTCTCATATGTTTCTCTCCCTTTCTCACTCCCTTACCCACACTCGAAAAGCAGGTTTTGGAATTGTCATTTATCTTTTATATAACAACCTGGGTAAATGTTTACTAAGTCTATCTAACACATACACCATATGTTCTAGATTTTACATACATAAAAAATTACCTATAAAAATAAAAAATTATTTTCCTTTCTAATTATAATCAGATTTCATTTTTCTCTTGTACTTAATAAAATAAGCCTACTAGAAGAGGCTGCTAGATATCTAGGGTATAACTGAAGATAACAACAGTTCCTCGCAGGGTGAGGGGTCCATTGCCTTTTGATACTAAGAAGGTGTTGAGGGTCAAAAACTAGAAAGAAGATGGAGGACAAGAAAACAAAGAAAAACCTTTTGCTGAAGAAAGTTTTGAGTGTCTCCAGGTTGATTATTTTAGTTACGTTTCTCTAATTTGGTTATTTCCATGTTAAAAATACATGTAATTCTAATCAAAATCCAAAAATTTATATTAAATATATAAAAGTTGTCAAGAAAATTCTCAGGGAAAAATAGAGGAGAACGGCTTAAGACAGCAAAATACATTGTAAGCCATTATTACTGAAATGATACACTTCTGGGACAGCATAAATAGGCAAATAGGATACAGAAATCTTTCTACAGGAGGTAAGACACCTAAAAACCACAAAAGGGACCCAGTGGCTAAATAAAACACAAAAACTTCTACACGGGATCCTGACTGGTGTAGCTGCACATCAACCTGCAGACCGAAAGGCTGCAGGTTCGATCTCCGACTGCAGGCCAGGTCCCAGGGTGACAGCCTGCGAGAGGCAACCAATCAGTTCCTCCCACACACTGATTATTTCTCTCCTCCTCCTTCCTTTCCTCTTACTCTTAAAGTTAAATAAATTTCTATGCAGGAAAAATAAGACCAACTAAACTACAGAAATTATACGTTGTGAAGCTAAAATATGTAACTGCAAAACAAATGGCAGACAAAAAAAAAATTAATAGCCCTAAGAGTTTCTTTTAGGTAAACACAACAAAGTAGGAAGAACAGTTGAAGAATAGGAACATATGATCGTAAAATATGCACTAAAAATGGCCAATAGGTCACATGGAAAGAAGCTCCAACTTAATAGTGATCAAGGGAAAACAAAGTAAATCGCGATACCATTGGTCAGACTGAGAGAAATCACATGAATTCAAGCCTTAGTTTGCAGTATTGTACTACATTTATATGAGATGTTACCACTAGATGAAGCTAGGTGAGGTATATGTGAAACTATTTTTATAATTTCATGAGTCTATTACTACATTAAACTTAAAAAACATATTTATAAAATCCACTGCTAGTAAGCTTACAGGTATTCCATATTACGGACAGCTGATGGGACTGGGCATATACGAAAGAATTACAGCATTGTTAAAGCGTCAGAGGACTGCCTCAAGTCCATCAATCATGAAATGGCTGACCATACTTTAGTACAGCAACCAACAGGGTATCAATAAGTAGCAGCTACATTAATAGTAAAAAGAATGTTAAATTCCAGAAAGCATTCTGTTTAGCCCTCACAATAATCCTTTTAGTCAGCCAAAATTATTACGCCATTTTTACAAAAACAAAAAATTAATTTATACAGGTGTTAGTAAAATGTTCATGATCAAAAAATTAATAAATGATGAAGCTAAGATTCTAGTAAGAAGAAAACAAAAGCAGAATGGGAAATGACTGCTTAAAAAGAACATATACCAAGTGAAATGGCATTAAATTGGTAGTTCAATAACCTATTTGGTAAAAGTTTGCCCCAACTAATGGTATGCAATTTCAATATCAAATATGTATCATATTTATGTCAATAAACTAGGATCTGTGGCTCTGAAGAGGAAAGATTTCTTAGCTTAGACTCTAAAAGGGAAGAAGGACAAGGAAAATAACCACAGCACACTGTAGTTTAATCAGTGTGATTGATACAGATACTAACCCAAAACACTGAAGGCCAAATAAAACTGTTGGATTTTAGGAAGGGAACATGGTACGCCATATGTGGTGTCATACCCCCAGGGAGATTAGTGCAGCACCCCTTAACCAAGTAGTACAGCATATGACTAATCATACTGAGTGGGATGACAAAGATCCCATACTGTTTCATGTCAGTTGAAGAGAAGTGTTTTCAAATGAGCTTTGGTAATAAATATATAGAAAAAAACTTTTCCAAGCATACTGAATTTGTGAATTATGGAACAGGAACTGCAGGCCTGTATACAGAAAGTGCTTTGGGTATCAGAGAAGCAAACCGTCAGGTCTAGGGTTCAGTACCTAGAATCAAACCAAACCAAACCAAACCAAATACTCCCAACCCAAAAAGTAAATGGCAAACACATCTAGTGAAAAGATGTGGTAAAAGAGATACAGACACCACCATAATTTTTTCCTTGCAAATATGGATATAATTTTTTAAAGGTTTTAATATATTTTTAGAGAGAAGAAGGGAGGGAGAGGAGGGGACAGAAACATCAATGTGCAAGAGAAATATCAGTTGGCTCTCACATGCCCCCAACCAGGGACCTGGCCTGCAACCCAGGCACGTGCCCTCACAGGGAACTGAACCCGCAACCTTTTCAGTTCGTAAGCCATGTGAAGGTATGAGCCACACTAGCCATGGCTAATTTTCCTTTGAAGTAAATAAAATTTTGAAAAGCCAAAAAGAGAAACAGAACACTGCCCTGTTTAAGATAAACATTTAGGTTTTATTTCAGAAAAAGTAATTAAAAAGTCAGAGAATCCTGGCAGAGTTTAATTTTATAAATTATGAAGCAATGGCAGAGATGTAAAACAGGCACTGTCCTTAATGGCAGGAATATATCTTCAAGGGAATTAACTCCAGGATTATATAATGAAATAACTGAGTAACTGGAAAGAACAGGCATCATCTGCATGGGTGATAAAACCCTGGTCCTGATTAGTTATCATGAGACAATGCAGCTTTTCATTTTCCATGCTCAACAGATCAGAGCGAGGAACACTGTTTTTGTTAGAAAAGGAGCAACTGCAATGTTGTGATTTTACGCTGACTCTACCTCTCGCTAAGGAAATATACTCAGGTGTTTCCTGCAAGGCCCAAGACAGAAGTAACTTCAGTCACATTGCCAACAGCCTTCTTTTACTTCGTTCCCTCTGCTGTAAAAGTGGTTCCCTCGCAGTAGCTAGAAGGGCTGACAGGCCTGACTGAGGCCTGTAATTACACTGCTCAGATGAAGCAAATATAGTACACCTCATGAAAGCAGACATTGCTGTGAGAGAGTCAGATTTATGTATTCATACCAATCTGAATTCAGATCTGATTGTGGCCATGAGCAAATCATGTTAAACACCCTTAACTTAAGTTTTCTTGTCTCCAAATGATTTTCTCAACTCCATTTCAAAATGGAGGTAATACCACCTACTTTGTAATTTGGGACAAAGTATATGTCACAGAGGAGAGACACCGTAACTGTGGTAGCAACCTTGACAACTTGCTCCTGCACTCCAGCCACCTGGCATTCCAATGTTCCCTTTCTCAAGTAGTAATTTCACTTTCCCCCTCATAAACTCTCTACTCTGAAACCAGAGTGACCTTCTAGTAACAATCATAAATCATAACACCTCTGCCCAGCTTAAACTTTACCCAACTTTACCCATGGTATCATAATGCTCTTAGAATGAAGTCCAGAACTATCGATACAATCTAAAATTGACAATTTTCCCCACCAGCCCTTTTCCCGTTTTGTAACATACAATGTTGGCATCTTGGGCTTGGCACTAGTTAATGCTTCTGCTTGCAGCGATAATAACCCTCACCTTTTCTCCAAACTTCAGATTTCATTCTTCATGTTTATTTGAGGAAGCCTCTCCAATGTTGTATGAGAACACGTTTCCTAAATACACAGCATTTATAGCTATGGTAATGAAAAACTTTTAATTTAATGTGTGACTCCACTGTGAGCCAGCCAGATTCAATGGCATGTGATTTCCCTTAAGTTCTCTGGTAAGTGCATTCTCTCTTCTTTCTATATTTGAACCCAAAAACAGACGGCTCCAGGACCTATGAGTATAATCCTGCCAATATGATAACAGTGAAGCCTCTGACTGCATGGGCCATGAGAAGCTTTGGGCTGCTCTTAAAGAAATGGGAGTGCCTCAGCACTTGATCATCCTGATGCATAACCTGTATTGTGGACGGAAAGCCACTCCAGGATGGACTAGGGAGAGACAGAATTGTTTCCTGGAGCCAAAGATGTCAGACAGTGGTGCATTTTATCTCCCTATTTGTTTAATCTGTACATTTCACACAAAAAACTGGGCTAGCTTCAGAGAACATGAATGAGAATTGGTGAAAGAAATATCAAGAACCTAAGATATGCAGATGACATCATCTTACTGGCAGAAAACTAGCAATGATTTCAAACAACTTCTGGTAAAATTTAAAGAAGAAAATGGCAAAGCAGGACTGCATTTGAACATCAAGAAGACAAAAATCATGACTACAGAACAAATATACACCTTTAACATATAACATGAAAAGTGAAATTGTTAAAGATGATGCTTACCTTGGTTCAGTCATCAATTCGAATGGAGACTGCAGCCAAGAAATTAAGAAAAGGCTGAGACTCAGTAGGGCAGTAATGGAAGGATTAGGAAAGATCACTCAGAGCAAAGACGTGCCTTTAGAGACCAAGGCTAAGGTCATACACACCCTCATATTCCCAATTAGTATGTACGGATATGTAAGTCTGACAGCGAAGAAGGCTGATAAGAACACTGATTCATCATGAAATATGGCCATAGAAGAGAGTCCTACTGATACCCTGGTCCGCCAGAAAGACCAACAAATGAGCCCTAGAGTAATGAAGCCTGAAACCTCACTGGACATTAAAAATAATAAAACTGAAACTTTCCTATTTTGGGCCCATCATGAAAAGGTAGGAGTCTTTGGAAGACAATGCTGGGAAAAAATACAAGGCTGCAGGAAAAGAGAAACACCAAACATGAGACAGATGGACTCCATAAAAGAAGTCACAGGCCTGAGGCGACAGGAGCTGAGCAGTACTACTGAGGACAGGACGTGTGGATGTCACTCATTCCTAAAGTCACCAGAAGCCAAAGCCAATTCAACAGCATACACAAGGAGGAGCAAGGTGCTACTCAAATCTGTTCAGACAAAACTCAAAGACTCAAATACTCAGAAGCACTTATCTTCATTTTTTCCCTAAATCTTGCAACTTCAAGGATGAATAATCAAGCACAGATACAGGCACAAAAAGCCAGCATGGCAGGTTAAATTACTGTTTTTAACTCATCAATTACTCTCTCCATCATGTCACCTGTAGTATTTAGAGATAAGATTTTCAACCTTTGTCATCTCCTGACACACAAACTAATTACTAAACTTCCATGGCACACTAAAAAATGTATTTCTGCTAATGTGACAGAAAAAATAGGTATATTTTTTATTGATTTACAAAAAAAAGTAATTACCCTTTTTGGCTCCAAAGTGACTGTTCAAAAAATTACATATAAGGATTTCTGGTGCCAAGAATTAACCAATCAGATGCAATCTTATGCAATGTGACCAATGAGGTACAACTCTATTTTATGTATATATATTGGGTTGTATTTTACGTATTTATATTTATGCCATATATATTGGGTTAACCAGACAGTCCATTTAATTTTTTCCATAAATAAGACACATTTTCATTTTCACCAGTAACTACTGATTTGGATCTTTTCTGTACGTCAGCTATCTCCCACATAGTATAACACTGACTGTCCTCAATTAACGTCTCAATCAGATGGCTATCAACTTCAACTGGTCTACCAAGCATAGAGCACTGTCCAGCAAGGATTCTCCAGCACGCAATTTCGCAAACCACCTTTGACACATTCAATCAGCCACAGCACCTTCTCCGCACACTGCACAAATCTTTTTTCTCATTTCAGTTGCATTTTTACCTTTCTTGAAATAAGTGCAAAAAAGTTTGCATATTTTCTTCCATCTTCAAAATTAAAATGACTATAGACAAAAATTCACCAATTCTGATAAGCTTGTTTTTAAATACATACTGATATATATAGCAGCTGTCTCAATACAATCTAACAAAATTTTCAAATTAACTTAAAAGACAACTAAGCATTACTAGAGCCATCTTACGGGGAAAAAACATACATAGATTTTGGCCAACCCAAAATTTATGTTGAGACAAGGCATTCACACTGGACAGCTAAGATGGAGGCAGAGGAAGATACATTGTACCTCCTTCCACAATTAAGGAATATATCTACCTCAAAACTAGAGACAACCAAAACTACGAGAAAATCCAGCTGCGTGGAAGTCCAGCAAAATATATGTAAAGAAATACTCATCCAGACAGGCAGGAAGGGCAGGGAGGATGCAGTTTGGCGGCACAGTGGCAGCAGTGGGACAGTGGCTGTGGTCAGCCAGGGGAAAGCGCAGTAACATATTTAAAAAAAAAATAGGGACACCTGCAGAGCTCTCCCAGCACCAGATCAGCTCCTGGTTCAGCTCACCTCCTGGTTCCAACACCGAGTGAGGTGGGGAATAAGAGTTCTCTGCTTCTGTGAAAACCAGTGGCAGTTGGGGAGAAGGAAGAAACTGCCCATGTCTCAGCACAGTCCTTATGTCTAGAGGCCCCCAGGGTCCTAGAATGTCCACAGACACACACTCTGGGAAGCACGGCCAGGTCAGCAGCTAGAGAGGCAATAGTTCCATTTGGAAAATGGGAGAAGTGCCTAGAAAAGGGTCAAATGCTGAGCAGACAGTATTGTTCCCTTTCAGACCCCTCCCCAACATACAGTGCCACAACATGATGAAATGGGTCGCCTGTACTGACAAACACCAAAGGCTCTGCTCCTTACAACATAACAGGTTTAACTGCTCTACCTAAGACACAGAAGTAAACATAGGAGCCTGTCAAGCTGAGGAGACAGATGAGCATAGTCCAAAAGAGGGAGTAGATCAAGGTTCCAGTGGCAGAACTGTGCAACAAGGAGATAGCCAACCTAAGAGCCGGGATATCCCAACTAATAGACACAGTTCAAAACGCTTGGTGATAAAGATGCTCACAGATTTCACAGATATGCATGAGTACAGCAAACAACAAAGGGAGTAAGTGAAGGTTATGCTAAGTAAAATGAAGGAAAATCCACACAAAACCAATGGTGAGGGGAAGGAAACTGGGGTTCAAATCAACAATTTGGAACATAGGGAAGAAATAAATATTCACCTAAAACAGAAAAAAGAAACAATAATCGAAAAAAATGAAGAGAGGCTTGATTAGGAACCTCTGGGACAACTTAAACTTACCAACATCTGAATCATAGGAATGACAGAAGAAAAGGAAGAGAAGAAATTAAAAGCTTATTTGAAAAAAAAAGAAAGAAAGAAAACTTCCCTAATTTGGCAGAGGAAATAAACATACAAGTCCAGGAAGCACAGGAAGACCACACCAAGACCCATCATAATTAAAATGCCAAAGGTTCAAGATAAAGAGAGAATCTTAAAAGCAGTGAGAGAAAAGTAGAGAGTTACTTACAATGGGGTCCCCATAAGACTGTCAGCTGATTTCTCAAAAAAAAACTTTGTAGGCTAGAAGGGGCTGGCAAGAAGTATTCAAAGTAATGAAAAGCAAGGACCTACAACCAAGATTACTCTATCCAGCAAAGCTGTCACTTAAAATGGAAGGGCAGATAAAGTGCTTTCCAGCCAAGGTAAAGCTAAAGGAGTTCATCATCACCAAGCCATTATTATATGAAATGTTAAAGGAACTTATTTTTAAGAAATGAAGGTCAAAACTATGAAAATTAAAATGACAAGAGACTCACAACTATCAACTAAATCTAAAATACAAAAACAGAGACCTGGCTGGTGGCACAGTGGATAAGGCCTGTGAACCCAAAGGTCACTGGTTCAATTCCCAGCCAGGGTACACTTAACCAGGTTGCAAGCCAGGTCTCCAGCTAGGTCCTTAGCTGGAGTCAGGTGAAAGGCAACCATACACTGATGTCTCCCTCTGCTTCTCTCCCTTCCACTCTCTCTAAAAATAATAGTCTTTTAAAAAATGCAAAAAATAATAGTAATAATAAATAAAAACAAACTAAGCAAACAACCAGAACAAGAACAGAATCATAGGTATGGGGATCATTTGAAGGGCTACCAGCTGGGAGGGAGGAGGGGGAGAAATGCAGAAATAGTGCAGGGATTAAGAAGCATAATTGGTAGGTACAAAAAAGGGGAATGTTAAGAACAGTAGAGACCAAGAGGGAAAGCCATGGAGTGAGTGGGCACCATGCACAGCACCACAGTCCCCACAGCTGACTGCATCCAGCAGTGTTAGTGCGCCTTCTGTTTCAGCATACTTTCAGCTTCATTGTTACTACTTTTGGTAAGTCAAAATATTAACATATTGACTTTTTTAAAATGCATGAACCAAAAACAAAACAAAACAAAAAGAATAGTATAGAAAATGAAGAAACCAAAGAACTTATATGCATGACCCATGGACACGAACTAAGGGGGTACTGCTGGAGGGAAAGGGGTACTAGGAAGAGGGGGGGCAGAGGGAGAAACATTGGGACAACTGTAATAGCATTATCAATAAAACATACTTTAAAAACTGCAAGAATAAAAAAGCACATATAATAAAACATTTACATGATAATATCATTCTTAAGTTTCTAGACTAACATTGTTTTGTAAGGTAAAAATCATGGACCCAAAGGTAAGTTGAATTAAACTTGTAAAAGAGTATTTTATGATTATATAATACTTCTTTAGAATAAAATCATCTTACCTTCTGGAGTTGGAATGCACCCCAAGAAAATGAAAGGAGGGAAAAAAAGAGCTTTTAATTTTTCTTTTCAAAGCAACAATAAAGTCCAAAAATAAACTCTCCCTTCCCCTCCCAGCTATGTCCACAATTCCTCACATTAGCAGCCTCCCCCCATTGTATTACGTAAAACATTAATTTCTTCTTCACAAGTTAGAATTCACAAGTTAGCCCAAATTATCACTAACAATATTCAATTAAACTCAGCTAAGTCTACACCATTTCAGGTTAACAGTTTCAATACCCTACTCATGGTAGAATGAAAGTATTATAGTAGTTTAGAGTTAAATGTGGATAAATAGTCCTCATTCTTTAATATTCTTCCCATGCATTTCAATTCCAAGGAGCCATCATAAAGCCATCAGCTATGGACCCTAATATTTGGTAGCTTCCCTTTGCTTCATAATGGAACTCATTGTGAAGGGTAATAACAATGAATAGTCATTATCAGTATGCAAGCATTTTGGTTTTTCTTGTTGTTTATTAATCCTTTTGACATACTAACAAGGTTTGCGGGCTTAAAACCAGAGTGCAACTAGCAGATAAAGAAAAGGCAGGTAAAACTCAAAAGGTATCAGCCAAATTTAGATATATATGGTACCAGTTTAATAATGTTCATTCTTAAACTGAGCTCTTTCTAATGAAATCATCTTAAGGCAATTAAGCTTGGCAAATAATCAAATGATCTATTCTGTGGGAATAATGATTTCTGCTGCAATGTAGTAGAGAATGTTGGCCTTATTTCCCTTTTACAAAGAGGTAGGGAAAAATGAAGATGATGGGTAGTTTTTGGTATGAGGTGAGCTAACACACTTAAAATACCATGAGAGAGACATTAGTTTGTTCACAAGTAAATGTATTAATACTAATCAGGTGCAATGGAGACTCCTCCAAAGAGGTCAGATTTCAATATAGCAAATGTTTACTGAGCATGATCTTTGAAGATGATTTTTAAAGTTCTTTACAATTCCAATTCTAAAGGAGCTTGGTTGGAATAAAGACTGAAACATAAGAAAACTTCCTTGCTACATAACAATTTTGAGCTCTGAATAATGTAAAGATCTATTTAAAAGCTCTGTTAGGATAAATTCTTAAAAACTGTACTGCCCCCTTCAGAAGTATAGTTATTATATAAATAGCTGTCATTTTATAATTTCAAATTCTTCCAAAAAGTAACTCACAATTAGAAAAGAACTAACCTAATAGTGTTACATGTCAGCACATGATACAAATTTGATCTAAAAAATAATAGAACACACATGCTTATCAGAAAGGTCTGGAGACCTGGCTGGTGTGGCTCAGGGATTGAGCACTGGCCTAGGAACTGAACTGCAAGGTTTATGGTCAGGGCATATGCCTGGGTCAAGGGCCAGGTCCCCAGATGGGGGGCCTTCTCGAGGCAACCAATGTTTCTCAAACATAGATGTTTCTCTTTCTCCCTCCCTTTTCCTCTATAAATAAATAAACCTTTTTAAAAAGGGAGAAGGGTGTGGGGAACTATGATGTAGAGGCAGTATGATACACTGTAAAAAGCAAAACCAAATGCACTAAGTCTTGGCTTCTAGTTTCACTGAGCTAGATAGAAGACTGGCCAAGTTTCAATCGCCATGGACCTTAATTCTTTAACAATAATATGAGATGTAACTATAAGATCTCAATGATTTTCCAGCTATAACATTCCATGGCTGAATAATGTGACTGGTTTGACAAGGGGTTGAGGAGGGATGAGAGGATGAGGCAAAAATGCAAAGATTACATACTAAGGGGTACTGTTAATCAGGGCCATCACTTCATTTGTAACCCTGGCTGGTGGCACAGTGGATAAGGTGCCAGCCTGTGAACCCAAAGGTCACTGGTTTGATTCCCAGCCAGGGCATATAACCAGGTTGCAAGCCAGGTCTCCAGCCAGGTGCTTAAGATGGAGGCAGGTGAAAAGCAACCATACATTGATGTCTCTCTCCCTTTCTCCCTTCTTCTCTCTCTTAAAAATATAAATAAAATCTTTTAAAAAAAAACCAACTTCATTTGCAAGGATTGCCTATACAAGTCATCTGCTTGTCCTCAAATTTGTCAGTACTACAATATAAACAGCATTTATATCTTCCTTTCCAGGTCTTTTTCCAGAAGAAAAAGAAAAAATACACAATGCTTTTAAATAGTTCTTGAATTCTTCCAGGGTAACAAATAAGTAATGATCACCTAACTTAAAAAGGTTGGCAGTTGGTTACACTTATTAACTATTTAACTTACTGATCCACACCAATCTTATGGTGTAAAAAATTTAAACTCGTGACTTAGCAAAATTACTAATTATTATGTACATGAATCCTTAGACCATTCATGAATCGTCTAATTCAGAAAACAATCTGTCAATGATGACTTCATGAACACTAAGAATCTTTAATTTTTCTTCCCTCTTCTACTCTTGGAAAGACAAGGAAAACTTAAAAGAAAACAGGGTCTTGGGTAATGAATACTCTTCTTTCTCTTCCGTCCTCAAAATTCTCTCACCTATCATTAAGAAGAGTCAGAATATAGAAGTAATAAGATGAGCAATGCAGGTTAAGAAGACTCTACTGGGGGGGCGGGAGAAGTATTAAAAGCAATGAATACAAGAAAAGTTTGTAGTCCTACACTTAATGCTGTAAAAGTGCATTTGTAAACATTAATGACAGCCACAACTAATGGGGGGAAACCTACTATCCAACAGACTAAGAATAGAAGTAGCAATGAGTTGCTGATAACAGTAAAGGATTAGCAGGAATACTCCTAAACCATATATAAGTACTTTGACTTATGGACTATTTTGTGCATATGTTTTATAAATAGTATATGTGTTTAACATCTATACTTAGTTTGCTCTATTTTCAGTAACAATCCAGAACATCTGAAGTGCACACAAATAGTCTCTTTGAGTTCTTATTTGTTAGATATATACTAGAATATTAGAAGTAAAATACTTGAGGCTTACTTCAACACAATTTGGGGTGGTTGGGGTTGTTTATAATTTATACTAGAGAATGCATACTTTTTAGTTTGGAATTTTCCAAAAGTAAGCCTCTAGTATTTAAAAAACTGTCTTCAGTACCTAACTTATAAACCTAGACTATAACCTAATTATATTATCACAAAAGAAAAAGAATTTTTATTTTTATTTTAAGATTTTATTTACTTTTTTAAAGCAAGAAGGGAGGGAGAAAGACAGGGAGAGAAACATCAGTGTGTAAGAGATACACTGATCAATCAGTTGCCTCTGCTGCCTCCCGGACTGGGGACCTGGCCTGCAACCCAAGTATGTGCCCTGCCTGGACACTGAACCAGCAAACTTCAGCTGCACAGGCCAAAGTTCAATCCCATGGAGCCACACCAGCCAGGGCAGAAAAACAATTTTAAGATTTTATAACAGCAGGAACTATTTGCTCATCAATGTCCAACTCACATTAAATATTAATCTCTGAAACAGATAGTTACTCTAAACTTAACAGATTACTGCTACCTCTTAACTGCTGTCTTGACATTTTTATAATAAACCATTCCCCACATCTGAATACCTTCATCGCCCCTCAGGAGGTTCAAACGTTTTATTTTTTTTATTTTTATAAATTTTATTGTTGTATTACATCCATCCCCTTTTTGTTCCCCTCTGTCCCCCTCCCCACCCTCCCATTCCCCCCAAAGTCAATCCCACCTGTTGTCCATGTCCATGGTTCCTTTATACTAGGTTCTTGTCTAAGCTGCTCCCCTTCCTAGCCTTTTCCTCCCCCCTTCCCCCTCCCCACAACCCCCTTCCCCCTGACCACTGAAGGCCTATTAACTGTATTCATGTATTTGGTTCTGTTTTGCTTGTTGGTTTTGTTCATTATTGTCCTGTAATGGGTGAGATCATATGGTATTTGTCCTTCACTGACTGGTTTATTTTACTAAGCATAATACTCTCCAGTTCCATCCATGTTGTTGCAAAGGGTAGGAGTTTCTTCTTTCTTTCTACTGTGTAGTATTCCATTGTGTAAATGTACCAAAGTTTTTTGATCCAATCATCCACTGATGGGCACTTAAGCTGTTTCCAGCACTTGCAAACTTTTTTTATTTTTGAACCTACAATCTATGCCCAACGATTCCTTTATTAAGCAATCCCCTCGCTTGACCAATTTATTCCTCAGTTCTTCATGGTAGCTATTTAATCAGGAAGCCTAGATATCAATTTTATTTCTTCCTACCTTTCCCTCCCACATACAATCCATCAGCCATTCCTAAAATATGTATCTCAAGCCTGTTTATTCTCTTCAGCTCAATTTACTTTCACCCTAATCCAAACTACTACTATATATTGCCTAATCTACTCAATAGTCTCTTTATTAGTCTCCTTAATCCCTTCACTTCAAACTTTTGACTGCCTGAGTCCATCTTTGTAACTATGTATTTACCCAAAATATATATTTACCTGAAACATTAATCAGACTATCATCTTGTAATAAGAGAAGCAAATGTTGGAGGTATGTATATTAATTCCCTTTGAGGATTGGCACACATTAGGATACAGCAATGCTTATTAAACATTAAACCTTGGCCAATGGATTCACACTGGTCGTTACATTCAATTCGGATTCACTTATTTGGTAGAAAAAGCAGGCTCTAATTATGCAACTAGTCAATACTAAGATTTCAAACACCTAGTCATAAAATACCTGTGTTAGATGGCCCACACCTGACTTTTTGTGATGAATGCCATCTCCCTTTTACTGCAATGTAAAACAGACTGGAAAACAAAGGCTACCCAAAAATCTAGAATTCCATTCTAGGCCAAAGAAAAACATCGTTCTGATTTGCAATCTGTGGGTTAATCAAGGGAGGTTCCACAAATTTAAAGCTCAATCCAATCTTCATGATTTAAAACTGACTAGGACTCTGGCACTAGTGAAGACAGAGCAGGCTCACAACCTGCTTCTCTCTTTCTCTCTCAACCTGGCTAGTTAAAAATAAGAACTGTGGACAAAAATACAAGAACCAACTTCCCACACAAAACCCTGTACATGAATGTTCACATTACTGTTCACAATAGCCAAAAGAAGGAAACCACCCAAAGGTCCATCAATGGATAAATAAGTAAACAAAATGTGGTATATGCATACAATGGCATATTAACAATAAAGAAATGATTAAAAAAAATGAAATACTGATAAACACTACAACATAAAAGAACCTTCAAATCATTATACTTTAAGAAAGAAGACAGTCATGAAAGACCACATATTTCATGATTCCAATCCAAAATTGGCAAACCCATGGAAACAGAAAGTACATACATCAGTGGTTGCCTAAGGCTGGGGTATGGGGCAAGAGGTCAAAAAAGGGGACTGGAAGCTAACGAGCACAAGGTTTCTTTTGGAGGTAATGGAAATGTTTTGGGTGAATGAACTAAATAAAACCACTAAATTATATGCTATAAAATGATGACTTTTATGATATGCGAATTATATGTTGATCTTTTTTCTTTTAAGCAACTGCCTAAAACACTGAGCTAGCACACTGGGAAATCAAAACCTGATACATACAGGGGTATGTAGTAAAGACTTGACTCTTACCTGAAGGCAGGTCTGGCCTTTGCCATTGGCTTCTACAAGATAATCACTAGCCCCAATGATGGCCTTACAGCACCCAGACAGTAACATTGTAATTTAGGGTGGGGGCTTTCAATCACAGCAACAAAATGATTGGGGAGGGGGCTGAGTCATATCGTACACTAGGTGACCTCTAGAGGGGATAGACACTGGAAACAGATCAACCATGTGGGTAATGAATCATGCCTACATGACAGACCCCCAATAAAAACTCTGGACACCAAGGCTCGAGGGAACTTCCTTGGCTGGCAATACTGTCACACATTGATGCTGATAATTAACACTGTCCTAAGTCATAGGGAGAAGATGACTGGAAGCTGTGTTTGGTTCTTTACCTTGACTCTGGCCTATGTGTCTCTCTTCCCATGCTAACTTTAATCTGTATCCTTTCTCTGTATCCCTCTCATAACCATGAGTACACTACTTTTCAGTGAGTTATTTAAGTACTTACAGCAAACTATTGAGCCTTGAAAGTAATCTTGCAGACTCCCTAACTGTGCAGTTGGCCTAATTAAGTGTGAGTGGTCATGAGAATTGTTTCCTGTAACTTCACAGCTGGCCAAATGCTCACAGGGTGAGTTTTCTGAGTTTTTCTCTCACCACTTTGGACTACAGAGCAGTTCCTTATTGAAGAGATGTGCTACTATGGGGGACAAACAAAACTTTGAAAAAAAAAAGACATGACTTTCTGGTCAGAGGCAGAGAAAAAGAATATTGCAGGCTGGGGTGGGAGAGGGAGAAGAACTGAGGGGGAGTCCAGAGACAAGAGAACCTCTTAATTCCTATACAAGGCCTGGGATTATCCCTGAACCGTGCATACTTGGGATACTCCCAAACAATACCAGTAAAGCAAAGGCTTTGAGAACTGCACCACAGTTCACATCGCAAACTAGGCCTGAGTGGCACATGCATGGAACAGCTCCCAAACAGCAGAAAGGCTTAGAAAACTGAACTGATTATTGATCCAGCACCTACACAGGTTAGACAGACCATAGCCTGAGAACAACTGGGTTATTTGCCTATTTAAAAAAAAGAAAGACAGCCTGCAAACCCAAAGATCACTGGTTTGATTCCCCAGCCAGGGCACATAACCAGGTTGCAAGCCAGGTCTTTGGCCAGGTCCACAGCTGGAGGCAGGTGAAAGGCAACCATACACTGATGCCCCTCTCCCTTCCTTCCTTCCTTCCTCCCTGCCTTCTTCTCTGAAAATAATAAAATCCTTAAAAAAAGAAAAAAAAAATTGCCATTCTCCAGAGATTTTTTAACAGAAAACCAGAGCTTAAACAACGTAATACTGAAAATGTCTAAAATATAACCTTAAAATGTTCCTTACATAAAAATCCAGAAAAATGTGACAATTCTCAAGGGAAAAGATAATCAGTAACTGCCAACCCTGGAATTACCTGGATAATGGTCTTAACAGACAAAAACTTTATACTTCATGTGATAAAGATAAACTTGAAATTAATAGAAAGCCAGAAGTTTAGTGTAGAAACATAAAAACTATATAAAAGAAACAAAGTAGAAATTTTGAAATCAAAAGACAAAACATCAAAAATAAAAAATCTCACTAGCCCTGGCTGGTAGCACAGTGGATAAGACGCCGGCCTGTGAACCCAAATGTCGCAGGTTCAATTCCCCAGCCAGGGCACATAACCAGGTTGCAAACCAGGTCTCCAGTCATGTCTGTGGCTGGAGGCAGGTGAAACGCAACCGTACATTGATGTCTCTCTCCCTCTCTGCCTCTCTGCCTTCCCCTCTTTCTAAAAATAATGAAATAAAATCTTTAAAAAAACAATCTCACTAAATGGGCTCAATAGCTGAATGTAGAAGGTGAGAAGAAAAGGCAGAGAATATGATGGTAGAGCAACAGAAATGATCCATTCTGAAATATAGGCAGAAAAAGGCTGGAAAAAAATGAGCAGAGATTCAGGTAACTGTGATAAAATGCTTGAAAAGAATCATGTAATTGGAAGAACAGGAAGAACATGCTAAGGAAAAAAATGAACAAATGAATGTTTGCCATATTTGATAAAATAAAGCTACAGATTCAAGAAGCTCAGTGAATGCTAAACAAATTAAACACAAAGAAATCTACACCTAGAAATATTAAAAACCAATCTGCTGAACACTCAGCAATAAAGAAATTATCTTGAAAGCAACCAGAGAAAACAAAGTATTGCTTATATGAAAATAAGGTCTCAAACCACCATGGATCTCTCATCAAAAACCATGAAGGCCAACAAAAGGTGGCCAACAATTTTTTAAGTACAAACAAGAAAAAAAATGTCAACATAGAATTCAATATCCAGGAAAAAACCTCCTTCAAAGTAAAGGAAAACAAAAGATATTCTCAAAGGAAAACTAAGAATATTCATTACCTGCTCTAAGAAATACTAAAAGGAAAGTTAAAAGTTCCTCAGGCTGAAGGAAAATGATACTAGAGAGAAATGCAGACCTTAAAGTAACAGCAAAAGAAATAGCAAACATCTGGATTAACATAGGTACTCATTGTACCATTTGAGTGGAAAGTAAAATTAGTAACATTGTCTGGTGGGGAATTCCATGTATGAGATGTAACACCTGTAACAACTACAACAAAGGAGATGAGTAACAGGAGCAACATGGTAGTAAGGCCTCTACATTTAATTTAAGGTAGTAAAACATTAACTCTAAAAAGCCAATGAAAGGTTTGGGTGTATATTACATAATCTCTAAAGCAACCACTTAAAAAACAAAGCATATAACCAAAAAGTAAATATGTGCACGCGCACGCGCGCACACACGCGCACACACACACACACTGTAAAACACTCAATTCAAAAGAAGGGGGGGGGGCAGTAGAGAGGACCGTGAAATGAAGGGAAAACAGAAAGTTAATTAAAACGATAGACTAAATCAATGTCAATGATTGTCAAGTTGGATTTTAAAAACTACACACTGTCTATAAAAGCCCCACTTTTTATATAAAAAGACACATACGAGAGATTGCTCGATGTCCACTTACAGGGAATAGCAGTGGACTCATTTAGCTGGGGGGCAGATGGAAAGAAATCAAGTAAACAAAAGTGGTACGTAGGGCCAATGCTCTCAGTTATTCTACAGAAACACTAGTGATGGATTCTGTGACAGTTATCGAATTATTGGCTTTGAGCTCTAAATCCAATCTCCTTTGCCCTTCTCTGTGAGAGCAGAGCTGGGCCCTACAGACACCTCTCAGCGTTAAGTACGTAAGAGTGCTGGAGGAACATGCAGACTAAAGAGGAGTTTTGCTTCCTGGTTTTAGTACGCTCGCCTGCTTGCTCTGGCAGCATGCAGCACCCAGCAACATGAAGGACACTCACTAGCACCCTTCAGCAAGATTCAGAATGCCTGTGGGTGGCTTTCCAGAAAATTCTCTTGGTGCCTCTGCTGGCACCCCAGTGAGTTGGGCAGGTGCCCAGCAGGAGAGTTTCCAGCAAGCTCCAGTACCCAGTAAGAGGATTCCTGTGAGTCCTCAGGCTGCAGCACCAGTGAAGTTTGTCAGCCACTGGACCAATGCCCAACCTTCTCCACGGATCTAGGGGCATGGAAGGGCCTCCTTGAATGGTATTCTTTCCTGGGCACACTGCCCCAACCCTACAGCCAGTTGCTCTCTGTATCTGCTATGACTATATTCTTTTGTGTTCTCCTTACCTTTTAATAATTAATTCCTGGTTAACTTAATAACTTAACCAGTTGCCTTAATAGCCTCTCTGTTCACATTACCATGTGGCTTCTGTCTGCTGACTGGATCCTGAGAACTATAGAGCTGTATAACTCAGAGACAGCAAAGAACATATTTTTAAATTAAAAAAAAAAATTAATGTTCCCAAAGCCCAAAAGCAGTTCCATGATGCTGTACAGAAGTAGCTGTGAGTGTCTTTGGGTGGCTCAAGCTTGAGCTGTCCCTGAAACTTCATGACCAATGGCATAGTTTGTAGTCACAGAAAGAGGTATGGACTCAAAGTCAGGAGAAAATATGAGCATGGGGCACTTAAGTTTCCTGCTAACTGTAAAGTCTAGATTCTCAGACAAAAGGGAAGTATCTTAAGTTTCTGAAAGACTACTTTAACTACCAATGGCTGACAGCCTTTTGCCATTCAAGTCATGTTGATTCAACATAAAATTTCCCTTAGAAACTGAAATATATAGATAGCCAAAATGCATCAAGTAGACATATCTGTCTCTCTCAATCCTTGATTTCATTTTCAGTGTTTTGAAACAAAAAGTTAAGTAATTCTTCAATATTAAAGTCACATAAATGTATAGCATGATCCAGGATCAACACATCAACTATAATGAGAATGGAGAGTTTTCAACAAAAACCCAATCAAGAAAATCTCTGCTCAATTAATAACACTGACTTAAAAACAAAAAAAGGAAACTGTCTAGCCAGGGCTAATGTGACTTGGTTGGAGTTTTGTCCCATACACCAACAGGTTGGAGGTTCAATTTTCCAGTGAATGCACATATCTAGGTTACAGGTTCACCCCCCCTCCCCATTGGGGTATAATTGGGAGGAAACCAGTATATGTTTCTAACATCGATGTTTCTCTCCATTCCTCTATCTAAAATCAATAAACATGTTTTTAAAAAGAAGGAAACTGTCTAGATCTTCAATAACCATTATGCCACAAGAATTTTTAAGACATACAATACACCTGACTATTTAGTCAGGGACACTAATTTCCCTTAGACTGTCAAAAGGGAAAATTTTGTTGTGCTGACAGCCAATACAACTACAGCTATCCAATGTGAATGAATCAAAATCCTATCTTTTTTAAAAAAATACCTATTACAGTGTGTGCATCATGAGATGAAAAAGGTTGAAAATCACTGGTCTAGATAAAAAATGACTGAAAGCTTACAGATTTTTTTAAAAGGTTGTATTACTACTTCAAATTTTGAACAAGCAATTCTGTTTGAAGAGCTCAACCCCAGAGAACTATCACCAAATTATTGTGGTGTATAAAAGAACAAACAACTAGGCTGTATTTTTTTAACCGAGGAAAATTGAACATGGAAGTGAGATGTCATAATTATTTTTTTCCCTAATTTTCTGAAAAAATTTTCTAGCCAACAGTACAGAAATTAGCTTATTTTTCCTTTACAAATGACCTAGATGCCACAGGAAAGACATCTACCTATATTACCAATAACTATTACAATGTATAAGTCCCAAATTTTTCCAACCTTTTAAATGTTTTTAACTTTTCTTTCTCCTATGAGTTACTCCAAGTGCCTTTCACATTTTTGTCTCTTCTCAACAGAACTATGCCACTTTTACAACGCCCTCAAACATCTTTCACCTGCAACAACACAGTCTAGCTTCTTTCTTACCTATGATGTCTATGGAAAAATCCTAAAATACCTGTAAAAGTGGTAAACTTAGGTGTTAGAAAACCCACACATATGTGAATTCACAAAATCACAGGTTATTTTGAGGGGAAAATTCTTAGTAGCTTTTTCTCTCTGTTTTCTAAAATGCAGGTATAAAAGTACATTTAATTTAAATGTTATATTTTTGTAAATGTTTCTAAATAATTCATTCAGAATCCCATCCTTTGGGTAAATAATTTTCAATCCTATTGCCTAATATATTTTTTTAAGATTTATTATTTTTAGAGAGAGGGGAAGGGAGAGAGGTAGAGAGGGAGAGAGACATCAATATATGGTTGCCTTTCACCTGCCTTCAACCACAGAGCTGGCTGGAGACCTGGCTTGCAACCTGTCACCTAACATTTTAAAAGAACAAGTATCCTCAATCTTTCTCAACCATGAGCCAGTCACTTCCTTTTAAATATTTTATTAGTTGGCGGTGGCAAAATAATGTGTACTGAGAATACAAGTTCCCACTTTAGCCATTTTTAAGTGTACTAATCAGTGTTGTTAAGCACAATCACAATGTTGTACAACCATTACCACTATCTAGTTCCAGAACCTTTTCATCATCCCCATAAAACTCTGTACCAATTAAATAATAACTCTCTATTCTCCCCAATCTCAGCTCCTGCCAACTTCTATTACACCTTGCCTCTATGAATTTGCCTATTCTAGCTATCTTGTATAAGTGGAATAGTAAAATGTCTATTCTTTTGTGTTTTGCTTATTTCACTTAGCATGTTTTTAAGATTCATCCATGTAGCATGTATCAGAATTTCACTCATTTTTAAGGCTGCATAATATTCTGAATGTATATACCACATTTTTACAATCCACTAATCTTTTGATGGACTTTTGAGCTACTTCCACTTGAATATATTTTAAAATGAATCAATGTAGCAGGGAATAATAAAAATTAAGCAAGAGTCTTCAAAATGGGCAAGCAGACAAAAACTACAAAGGGGAAAAAAAAGAGTTGAAAGCTATGTATTGACTGAGAAATAAAAATAAAACTGAAAGCAAATCCCCTCTTCAATAAGCACAATATCAATTTCATTCAACAACCTGCCTAAAATCTTTTAAGATTCTAAGACTACCATTTGACATAGCCTAGCAGCAAGAGAATAAGTTATAACTACATTTGAATGTGGTCTCCGAACCACTGATATTTCCTATATTCACCAATAAGTAGATTTTTAATACCTGTTATGTGGGGGCATGGGAAGAGCAGACAATATAACTGTCTTAATAAAGCTAGCTTAATGTAAGCTATAGAGAAGCTACATGATTCTTTGAGATCACCAAAATATGTCATTTTAAACCTTACACGCTATGAAGAAAACAACATGGAACATTATAATAAACTTAAAAAAGGAAAATGTGATATAGACTAGAAAGTCAGTCAAAGTTTTCTGAAAACACATAGTTAAACTGACACCTGAAAAATAAATAAGAGTTAAGTGAGGGAAAGCACCTTCCTTGCTAAGGAATCTGCACGTACAAAGGCTGAGGTGGGAGGCAGATTCCCTACATATTTGGGAATTGACAACCAAAATTGATAAAGCTATGAGAATGGACAAAAGTACACTTAAAGACCCTGGCTGATGGCACAGTGGATAAGGTGCTGGCCTGCGAAACCAAAGGTCACTGGTTCAATTCCCTAGCCAGGGCACATAACCAGGTCTCCAGCCAGGTCCCTGACTGGAGGCAGGTGAAAGGCAACCGTACATTGATGTCTCTCTCCCTCTCTCCCTTCTCCTCTCTCTAAAAATAATAAGTGAAAAAAATTTTAAAGTACACTTAAGTTGACAAAAAGGTAATGAGCAAAAAACAAAAAACAAAAACATAACAGACAGGGGGAGAGGGAGAGAGAGAAGGCAAGCTTAGACAGAGAGGAAGGAAAGCAGGAATGTCTGTGGTTACTTGAGGTAACAAAACAGTTTCACAAAGGAAGCAGCAGTCAGCTGTGCTAAATAATGCTGAGAACAAAGGTGAGAAGAACTGAAATCCTGTGGAGCTGGCAAAACAGAAGTCTCTGATGGCTTAGAACTATGTTGTGGTCACATAACTACATCACCACCACAAGTTCTTCCTTTTCTTCCTTCTGCTCTTCTTTATTTACTCTTTACTTATTTATTGTTCTTGCCCTCTCCCTAGAAATGATAATGACAAAGTTTAAAGCCACAGAGCCTACATTAGAGCTGGATGACCCTGCAACTGGCATTTTGACCTAAAGAACTGGTGGAGTTTGATCTTTTAACACCAGCTATTCTGACCTATTTCCCAGTGTGTACCAAGTCTAGTTTTATGAAGAGAAAAGCACATCTCTAGTTCACTCCTATGAAACCCAATAGTGTTATAAAAGGCTATTAGAATACCTTCGCAGAATTCATCCGAGTCACAATAATCACTTATCCTCTTCTCCTATAGCCTTATACAAGCTGATCTGTAATTCAATGGGTGTTGTGCTTTAATTTTAATCTAACAACCCTAAGTAATTCAAATAACAGAATTATGTCACTGATAGGTTTTTAATTAATTTACAAAAGATATTTAGAAGCTAATTCTTCAAATGTATTTTAATTTAGAAATGTTCACATAATTTTCCAGGAACATACATATATAAAATACACCAACTTATACTTCATATATGAATAAAGCAAACCTAATTTATTCCCAGCCTACTGACATTTGGCCACAAATCAAAACAAAAAAATTTAACTGCATTAGGAAACCAAGGCCAATAAAAAAAGTATTAAACTGAATTTCATGTTAAAGAAATGTATGTTTATTTACAAATATATCAGCATATCTATTTCTCAATACAAATACTACTGGAATTTGAAGTGAACAATTCTTCAATGTGAAAGACTGCCCAGCATGATGGAATACATTTAGTATCCCTGTTACCTTCCTATTAAATGCCATAGTGCTTCCTTCTTTCTAGTCACTGTGACAATCAAAAACAGGTCCCCCAAATTCTGAACAATTCCCCTACAAAATATTACAAAAGACTGCCCCAAGCTGAGCAAAACTAGTAGCAGTTTTAAAGCACCGCAACCCTTTCTATCTTAATGAAAATATCTATAATGTAGACTCCCAGATTTCTGCCGTAACCTACAAATTATGTTGAACATAATTTTAACACTGTTGACCAGTCCCCAAAAACTCATGTTTTCAAGCCCAAATGTTGTTGACCGATAACGAGTTATCTTGTGCTTACACTTGTATTAGCTTTTGCTATAAGACTGCCAGTCAACAATATGTTAAATTTCTTGATGACGAAAGGGTCTTAATTATGAACAATGACTGTATTACAATGCTATTGTAATATAATAAGGATCTTAAAATTTAAATTGTTTATTTTTGATATTGTATTAATTGACCCCAGATTGGGGTTAATTGATAAAGACTATCCTCTGATAGTCCTTTTTTTTTTTTTTTTCCCATTATAGTCTTTGTAGCCAAGGTTATTTCCTCCTAGACTACCTACTTGGAGCACTCTTCCTGCACTAGCGTACTTTTTATCTGCTAATGACCAAGCTTATTAAATCGAAAGCCTGACCTGATAGATGAAGGCTTGAAGATGGCTCTAGGCCTTCCTAAGAATTAAAGCGCATGGGTGTGGAGATAGTTACCCTCTAAAAATTTTTTAGAACTTACTTTGTTTTTACAACTGTGCTATGACTAAAAACCCCAATGATCTGACAACTGAATAAATCAGAAATTAACAATTAGTTATCACTAAATAATCAATGTTTAAGTTTAAAACTAAATTATACTGTTATATACTATAAAATACTCTAATCATACATAATTATTACTAATAATACTTAAATAACTCACCTGATTTCTTTTAGTCCTTCTCTCTGGATAACTTGAAGAATTTCTTTATGACTCATGGGTGTATTGGGGTATTTTTCTAAGACCTGAGAAACAAGTATATAATAATAAATTATTTCTTCTTAAGTTCTATTCTTATTATAATTATATATTTAAGTATATTCTTTGTTCTTATTAAAACTATGTATTAATTTCATCCAGCAGGTACATATCCAGAGACTTTTTATCCCTTATATTTTTGGATGGTAAGGAAAGTAGACAATTAATGGAATATAAACAAGATCTTCTCTCCTTTAGTCACAAACAAGTCCAACCTGAAGCAAAAAATATCAAAAGGATAAGAGTAATTCAATTTTTTATTAATGTAAAATATGAAAGTATGTATACTTTTGGCCTTCACCCCTATATCATATGCCTATCTGTGAACCTACTATTATAAGCATTATCCATCTTCACATTTGCAGCAAAGCCTAGTACAGCATGGATGTTCACAAACTCATGACCAAAACAAACTAATAATACAGTTATAATAAAATCAAAACGGTATCTATGTTCTGGTTCTGATAAAAATGGAGTAAGCACAGCTTATCCTGTCTCTCCCCCGGAATACACACAACTAAAACTGAAATAGAATACATGGAGCAGCTACTGGAGGACCAAAAGTGGTAGCAGTTGGCTTGAGGGAGGAAATCACAACTAGAAGTACTAACCCAGCAGCAAGTTTCATGGTTTTGTTCCCCCTGGGACTGCTCAGTCTAGACTTAATGGCAGTCCAAACTCAAGAGCTTCGCTTTAAGTGCAGGCAGAATGGCTCCAAGAGAAATCTTCTCCATTTTGGTCTGAGGAGTAGCAAAAGGAGAGGATGATCCTCTTGTTTTTCCCCACTTTCTCTTGGGCCCTGTCTCTGGCAAATTCAAAGGCAATGATGGTGTGGCAGTGTTGATAATAGTAAAGGCTAGACAAGGACCTAAAACTCAAGAAAGCAGAACCCATCAGGCCTCATGAGCGTGAAGGGAATCCCCACGGCTCACATTCCTTCTCTGGCATCCTACTGCTCGGCACAAGAAGCAGATGCAGTTGTTGAGTGGGCAGCAACACAGCACAGTGAGAAGGGAAAAGGGTCTCTAGGGGTCGGAAAGTGCCAATAGCTTGCAAAAAGAAAGGAACTCAACAAAAAGATACCATGAAGTTCTATAAAAACTCCTGGGGTTACCCCAGGCTATGCTTAGGTGTCCTGACCCTCAATATTACTTATCCAGGGCCCAAATTAGTCACTAGGTGGCACATATACAGAACAGATGGGAATGGCACTACAAAGTCTGTGAAAACAATGGAATTTTAAGTGTACAGGAACTAATGAGGTCAAATATCTGCCAAAAATAAATCATCCCATCCCTCAAAATTAAACAAAAAAAAACCCAAAAATACAAAAACACATTTTCCTTAGGATGTAAACAAGAGTACCTTGCCACAACATAAAAATATCTAATATATATACAATCCAAAATCACTTGACATGTGAAAAATCAGAAAATCTCACTATCTTACAAGGCAAAAAACAACCTATGCACAACAAACCCAAGATGACAAAGATGTTGGAATTATCCAATTAAAACTTAAAAGCAGTTATTATAACCTTGCTTCAAGAAGTTGGGAAAAGTCCTGGCTGGTGTAGCTCAGTCTGATGTTTTCTGGTTAAAAAAAAAAAAAGGGTTGAGGCAGGTGAAAAGCAACCATACACTAATGTCTCTCTCCCTTTCTGCCCCTCTCTCTTCCCCTCTTTCTAAAAATAATAAAAAATAAATAAAATATTAAAAAAAAAAAAAAAAAAAGGGTTGTAGGTTCCAATTCCCATCAAGATATGTGCCTAATTGTGGATTCAGTCTCTGGTAGGGGCATGTTATGAAGGGCAAACTATCAATATTTCCCTCTCTTTCTCTCTCTATAAAACCAATAAGCATGTCCTCAAGTAATAATGTATTTTTTTTAAGTTGGAAAGAATACTCTTGGAAAAAATAAATAAGCATTTAGGCAGAGAAATAAGATTACATATATTGTATCTCCATAAAGCAAGATAACATTTTAGGGCTAAATAATACAAGAACCTACCCCTGGCTGGTGGCACAGTGGATAGGTACCTGAGAACCCAAAGGTTGCTGGTTCAATTCCCACCCATCAGGCACATAACCACGTTGCAAACCAGGTCCGTAGCTGGAGGCAGGTGAAAGGCAACCATACGTTGATGTTTCTCTCCCTTTCTTCCTCCATCCCTGCCCTTCTCTCTAAAAATAATAAAAATCTTAAAAAAAAAAAAAATACAAGAACCTATATAAAACCCAAAATTCCTTGGAGGGATATAATTTTAGAATGGAGGGAACAGAAGAGTTGGTGAATTTGAAGACAGACCGCCACTACCCAACCTGGTAAACACAGAAAAACACAGGGCAATACAAACAACAAAACTAAGGCCCTGGCTGGTGGCACAGTGAATAAGGTACTGGTCTGTGAACCCAAAAGTCACTGGTTCAATTTGGAACCAGGGCTATATAACCAGGTTGCCAGTCAGGTCTCCAGACAGATCCATGGCTGGAGGCAGGTGAAAGGCACCATACATTTATATTTCTCTCCCTCTCTTCCTCTCTCCCTCCCCCTCTCTCTGAAAAATAATAAATAAAATCTTAAAAAAAAAAACAATGAAACAAAAAAACAGAAAACCTCAAAGTAAATAAACAGAAAAATGACATCTTAACAGTTTCAAGGGTTTCCTAGTTTCTAGAAAGTAACCTCAGGTGTTTCTTGGTTGGTAGATGCTCTTCTCCCTATGTCTTCCTATCATCTTCCTATTTTACCTGTCTTTGTGACCAAATTTCCCCTTCCGATAAAGACTCAATCATGTTAGATTAGGGTCCACCCTAATGACCCCATCTTAACCTGATCATCTGCAAAGACCTTATTTTCAAAAACAAGATCTTTAGCTTGACTGCCAGTCAGGGCACATGCCTGGGCTGCAGGCCAGGTCCCCAGGAGGGGGCGTGAGAGAGGTAACCACTGATGTATCTCTTCACACATAGAGATGTATCTCTCACACATTGATGCTTCTCTCATTTTTTCACCCTCCCTTTCCCTCTCTAAAAGTAAATAAATAAAAGTTATTTAAAAATATTTATAGTTATAGCCCTGGCTGGTAGCACAATGGATAAGGTGCCAGCCTGCAAACCTGAAGGTCACTAGTTTGATTCCTCAGCCAGGGCACATAACCAGGTTACAAGCCAGGTGTCCAGCCAGGTCCATGGCTGGAAACAGGTGAAAGGCAACCATACATTGATGTTTCTCTCTCTCTCTGCCTCTCTCCCTCCTCTTGCCTCGCTCCCTTCTCTCTCTGGAAATAATAAAATCTTTAAAAAATAATAAAAAAATTAAAAATAAAAATATTTAGAGTCATAAATAATCATTTAGTTTGGGGGAAAATGTTTTAAATAAAAACTGAAGTACTCTAATTTTTAAAACTTTTTATAATGGAAATTTAAAACAAAGTACAGAGAATACCACAATCAGCAATTATCAACACAGGTTTTTCTTATTTCATCTAAACCCCCAGGCTTCCCCCCTTACAAACGGAATTATTTTGAAGCAAATCTCAAACATGTCATCCATAAATACTTCAGTATATATATCTTAAAAGGAATAAGGGCTCATTTTATAAAAAACCAAAAATACCATTTTATCTTTCAGAAAATAACTATAATTCCTTAATATCAAAGTAGATATAGACAATGTCCTCAATTTTCATGGCAAAACAAACAAACAAAACAAAACCTTTTTTTAACAGTTGGCTTGTTTAAATCAGTATTCAAAGACACATATATATCACATCTGGTTAACATATGTCTTAAAGTCTCTTTTAATGCATGGGTTTCACCCTCATTTCTTCCAAGTTATTTAATGCACATTCTATACTTTGCTAGTTTTACTCTACTCTATCCCTTATAATTCCAGGAAAGTAGAATTAACATCTAAAGAATTGCTCAGATTCAGATTTTATTTTAGCCAAGAAAACTTCACAGGCAGTGTTGTAAACTTCCTACCACACCACATGAGAACATACAAACAGCTGTGGTTTCTCTTCTGGAGATGCCAAGAGAGATGGGGAACAGATATTCCCCCTGATCCATCTATTATCAAGTTTCTTATGAGTATTCCAAACCTGATTGTTTTAGTAGCCACTGAGGATCGCTACCTACACTCATTTCATTTAGGTGCTGAAAAACAGTATTGGTCCAACATTTCTTCTTCATTCATAGCTAGAATCTTCCTAAAAAGAGATATTTTCCTCCCTGTACTATTTGGTTACCTGAAGTACATACACAGTTCATATAGAAAAGCAAAATAAGTACTTGATTGTAAACTTCTATTCACTAATTTTCAGATTAGATGGTTTCCCTAGTATGCCCCAAAGGTAAAAATCTTTTTCTTTATATTTTAAGTATCATTAGGAATACTATATCATTTTGTGGAAAACCATTATGAATTTTAATATATCTTGTGCTTTAATTACTATATTTCCTTTCTTGTAAACTGGTTATTCATAACCATTGCCCACTAAGTTATATACCATTTGTATGAATTCTATTTTTTATATTCAATATATTAAAACTTACTGTCACATTTACTACAAATATTTTTTAAATTTATTTTTCATCTTTTCATTACTATTGTTTTTGCATGGAGATTTTTATTAGCTTCATGTATTATAATTGATTATTCTATTTATTTCTTTTAGCACATCTACATTTAAGTGTAGCTTCCCTCCCTTAAAGAGACCATTTGACTCTTTAAATTCACTAATTTTTAGTAAAAATGTACAAAGACGTAATGAGAAAAATGCAGATACACACTAGTGAAACCCCAGCAGAGAAAATGGAGAAAAAAACAAAATGGCCACGTATGTTTCTTAGCAAAATAGTACTCCATTACAGCACTATTACAATATTATTACTGTATCGCAATACAATTGCATATTTTTTTCACCAAAGGTTTCATGTAAGTGAAAATACTATTTTCATAAAACATTTAGCGTAATTTAACCACAGGAGGGCAGTGCCTACCAAAGAATCATCCTATTGGAACTATTTATGGAACTACATAATACAATTTTTAGAAACTATGACAATCTGAATAACTGCTCAGAAGAATTAAAATCAACACTAGCCAGAATTAAAGCATAGTAAATTGTTTTTAAGCATGCTTAATATATCTTTACTTACAGAATCTCATATCCAGATAATAAAAAGGATACAAACATTATACTATCTAAATAAAGAATCTAAATGGCCCCTAAGATTTGAGTTTGACTCTAGCCTAAACAACAGCAGTATTTCAGTTACTGCTGCACTTATGAGTTCATTCCAGATATGCAGACATGTGTATCCTGCATTTTGTGCAATCTAGATGTTATTTTACATTTAAAACTTAGATAAAACATGGAAATTTTTACAATTTATTTCAGTGTTATGTATATGACTTACTTATTGTCCAAAAGCTTTAAGTAGGTTAACCCATGTCACAGTAGTGAATGAGTTCACCAAGGAAATATGCAGAATGAGAAATAATGAGAGCCTACGTTACAGAATCAGGACCTATGTTTAAGAGTCAGAGAAGAAAAACTAGCAAATAAACTAGGGAGTGACCAGAGAAACTGGAAAAAAAAAAAAAAAATCAGAAGAACATGTGCCTTAGAAAAGACAAAAGCATTCTACGAAGGATTAAATGGTCAACAATGTCAAAAACATCCTAAAAGTTGAGATATAACTTCAAAATCCACTGCATTTAAGGAGGAGCTCTTTAATTAACTTTACAAATTCAGCTCCCAATTAATTAGGAAGAAATCAAATTTGAGAGGGTTCAGCACTGAATGGGAGGTCTAGAGGTGGCAACAGGGAGTTAATGCAACTCCTAGAACAGTAAAGGAAATACAATGTCAAGGAATTTTGCAAATGGATTCAAACAAGTTTCACTGGACAAAGACAAAAGGAGAAGGAAGTACCCCTAGCCATTCCAACTTTACTCAGCCCTACATAAGAGGTAAATAAAATAGATTCAGATATAAATGAAAGACAAATCCCTCATTCTTCAAATGTGTGCTAATTTGATACTTGGAAACAAAATTAATTCAGAGGGTGCAGTACCCCTCACCTACCAAACCCACTATACACACACACTCACTGTGTGAGTTGAGTAAATGAACAGATAATAATGAGGAATACATGAAATGTAGGCATAAGAAATAACTAATACAGCCAAACATTTGAAAAGGAAAGAGGGAAAAGGACCTTACCTGGCTGCTTAGCAGTATCTCTTGATCACTACACCACTGTCCTAAGATGCACTTCTCTGCTCAGCTTCTGTGACATCGGACTCTCCCTGTTTCCCTTCTACCTCTCCACCAGCAACTCTTCTTTCTCCACAATTTTAAAGTTCATCTTTCTCAGGATTCTCGTGTCTCAGTTTCTACTCTCCTTGGGCATTTCACCTTCCCATGGTTTCAAAAATAATTTTTCTCCTATGAAAGCACTCTATTCACCCCCCAGTAGTGCTTATCACATTGTATTTATTATAATTGCATTTTAAATCACCTATCCTGCCCACTGGTACATAAGATCCAGGAGGGCTAGGACCATCTGTCCTCTTCAGCTAGTATTCCTAGTGCCTATCTGTGGTAGACTGAAAACATACGATGGTGGACCAATGGAATTAGAGACACAAGCTTTAGACAACAGTAATAATGCCTTTTAAAAAAGAAAAGAAAAAGAAATGTGAGTGCAATGGCAAATAGTCTGTAGACTCAGGGGCAGAAGCCTGAATATTTAAATATATTTGTATAAATATAAACATAGAGAATGAGGCAGCTACAAAAACCAGAGAAGATTACATAGGCTGGTTTCATAAGCCCAGGGGTAATTTCACCTCAGTTCTGAACAACTCTACCAACTCACTCTGATATAGTTCATTCCTAGTTTAGATTTTTACCTGATTATCTAAGAAGTCCAGATGTGACGTGCACTCCCTAGTTCAAGCAACAACAAAAAAGTTCTCAAAACCTAATTTTCCTGGCCCTGGCTGCTTACTTATTAGCTCAGTTGGTTACAGTGTTGCCCTGATAATGCCAAGGGCATATAGAAGAACTAAGCAATGAATACGTAAGTAAGTAAAACAACAAACTGATTATTTTTCTCTTTCTCCCTTCCTATCTAAAATCAATCAATAAAAAATTTGTTAAACCATTTCCCAAAAATTCTTAAGACTTAATGCCCTGGCTGGTGGCACAGTGGTTAAGGTGCTAGCCTGCGAATCCAAAGGTCGTTGGTTTGATTCCCCAGCCAGGGCACATAACCAGGTTGTAAGCCAGGTCTCTAGCCAGATCCATGGCTGGAGGCAGGTGAAAGGCAACCATACATTGATGTTTCTCTTCCTCTCTGCCCCTCTCCCTTCCCCTCCTCTCTAAAAATAATAAGTAAAATCTTTTTTAAAAAAAAACTTAATAATACTTAATATTTATTTAGCATTTAAGTACCAGTTACCATTCTAAATGCTTTACATATATTAGCTCATTTCATCTTTACAACAAACCTGTAAGGTAGGTACGATTATGACATTTTATTTCAGATGTGAACACTGAGACACAAGGGAAAATAAGCCACCTGCCTACAGTCACATAAGCTAGTAAGTGATGGAGAACAAGATTCTTTGCTCCTAAGCCATATAACTTTGTGCGTGTGTGTGTGTGTACATATATGAGGTTTCTCCCGAAAAGTATTGGCCACACAAAATTTTAATTACATTGACATTGGCTAGATACTTCCCGGGACAGACCTCATATATACTCCCTTCTCCATCAGTTATATATCCACACAACTTCTAAAATTAAGACTTATTTTAATGGACGCTTACTAAGTACTCCTTAGGTGTTACAAAGTGGGGACACAAAGATGAGTAAGAAACAAGCCTTATAGTTCACAAGAAACAAGCCCAACGGTTCACAACCAGGGTAGAGAGAAGGTAGGGGAAGGGAGAGATAAATTTAGATAAATTTTAAAAAGATATAAAGAACTACAGAAAGCAAAAGGTAAAGAACCTTTAGTTCTGCCTTTAAAAATTATGCAAAATTTCAAATATAGAGGAAACTACAAAATAACAAAACATATAACAACTACTGGGTTGCCCAAAAAGGCTGTTACACTCTTTCAAACAGTGGCTCTAATAGTGCTTAGATGTCTTTAACTTAATGCAAAACAAGTTTCTTCAACTGTATTCGACAGCAGTCATATCAGCATGCATTTTTTAAAAACATCAAAATTGGTGAATTTTTGTAAACCAATTTAATATTGAAGATAGAAGAAAATACACAATTTTGGTGCATTATATTTTATTATCTCAAAAAAGCTGAAAATGCCACTGAAGAGCAAAAAATGATTTGTGCAGCGTATGAAGAAGGTACCATACATGAGACTCCATCAGCCCTGCCCTGCCTGGAGATCCCCTGCAACTCCACCCCACCCAACTTACAGGCCCACCCAAGCTGCTAACCATTAACTTTTCCATAAGAATGGCTGGACTTGGGTCATGCTTCGCAACTTCCTAAACCCTGTCAAATAAGCAACAGCCAGCCTCAAAGAGCAGGCCTCAATAAGCACGGGTCTCCCTACCACTTGCTAAGTGACCTCAGGCCTGGCACTAGCAGCAGCCAGCCTACATTCAGTCTGCTGGAAATCTCCAAGCTCAGTACAAGTTTAGCAGACTTCATAGTCTGCTTTATATATAGCTCAGGCAGGGTGGCCCCAGGCAGCACACAGGTGGGGGCTGACCTTAGCCTGCACCACCTGGGAAACCCCTGAGCCTGCATACCCAATGAACAACTACAGACCATGTCAGGGCACCAACCATCCTGACCCTGCACAGCTGATCTCCCCAAGAAGGATGGAGGTTGGTGGTCAGTGGTAATTGCAGCTGACTGGCCTGGGTAAATCCCTCCCGCTGACTTACCAATGGTAATCAAGGCTCAACTGCAAGACAAGGGTGTAGTCAACCCACACAAAGCTCGCAGCTCCAGCACTCAGCTTGGGTGATAGGGGAGGATGTCACTGGACACCTACTACATTAAGCCACACTACCAAGAAACGGAGCTCTACCTAATACACAGAAACAAACACAGGGAGGTTGCCAAAGCCCCAATGAAAGAACAGATCAAAACTTCAGAAAAAGAACTAAACAAAATAGAAATAAACAATCTATCAGATGTGGAGTTCAAAACACTGATTAGAAGGTTGCCCAAAGGACGTAAAATAAAGACTGCAAAATCATTAAAAAGATCTAGTCAGAAATGAAGGATGCACTAATTAAAATAAAGAACAATTTACAGGGAAACAAAAGTAGGATGGATAAAGTCGAGAATCAAATTGTTGATTTGGAACATAAAGAAGCAAAAGAAAACTAATTGGAACAACAAAAGAAAAAAATAAAAAAAAAAAAACCGAGGACTGTGTAAGCAGCCTCTGGGACAACTTTAAGTGTTCTGATATTCACACCAGAGAGGTGGAGGAAGAAGACAAAGAGCAAAAAATTGGAAATCTATTTGAAAAATTAATGAAAGGAAACCTTCCTAATTTGGTGAAGGAAATAAACATGCAAGTCCAGGAAGCACAGAGACCCAAAAAAAGAGGGATGCAAAGAGACCCAGGCCAAAACAGGCCATAATTAAAATGTCAAACGTTAAAGCTAAAGAATCTTAAATGCAGGGGATGAATGTAATACAACAACAATAAAATTTTAAAAAATTAAAAATAATAAAAAATAAAAAAATAAAAAAAGAACCTTAAATGTAGCAAAAGAAAAGCAGTTAGTTACCTATAGGGGGCTGCCCCATAAGACTGACAGCTGGAAGGGGGGCAATGGGGCAAAAATTGGGACAACTGTAATAGCATAATTAATAAAATAATAATTTTTTTTTAAAAAGTGGTTTGGAAGTTTCTTGGTACTAATGACATTTTGGCCAAGTAACTGTGCTATGGAGCTGTTTCCTATGCACTAGAAGGTGTTTAGCAGCACCCCTGGCCTCTGCCCACTAGAAGCCAATTGCAAGAGCTGACATAGTATATCCAAATCAATAGTTACTGGTGAAAATTAAAACTATGTCTTTTATTTTACAGTAAAACACATAACGGACATTTTAGCCAATCCAATAAGCTTTGTCAAATCTACAATGGAAACCAGAAAAATTCTCTGAATTAAGACTTGACTTGGCGTGTGAACACTAAATATACAGATAACATTTTACAGAAATGTACACCTAAAACAAATATAATTTTGTTAACCAATGTCACCACAATAAATCAGAATTTTTTAAATGATACAAATGCTCTGTACCTTGACTAGAGTGGTAGTTACCACCAAGTATATACACTTGTCAAAACAAATTTAGCTCTACACTTAGAATGTCTGCATTGTAATATATGGACAGTATATGTTGGTAATCTGGCATTACCTCGATAAACTGACTTGAAGAAATCAATGCAAAATGAATAGTGGGAAAATAAATCACATTCCCTAGAATTCAAAGGTACACATAAATTAAGGGAGAAAAGAAATTTGAAAACAGGTTAGAATGGTGGTACACATAAATTAAGGGAGAAAAGAAATTTGAAAACAGGTTAGAATGGTGGTTATGATTTGTATTAAACTCAACTTATTCCTATATGAGAAGTAGACTTGTTTTAATTCTTGAAATGACCAAAACAGAGGCAGTGAGGAGATGATGTCCAACAGAAAGGGGTGGCGGTTAGAGATTCATGAGAAGCAGAAAAGAAGTTCTCTGCTTGAAAACACATAAATAAATAAATCCTTAGGAAAAAATATACTGCATCCATTATACCTATCAAAAAATAAAAATACAGTGCTTGCTTCGGCAGCATATATACTAAACTTGGAACGACACAGAGTAGATTAGCATGGCCCCTGCGCAAGGATGACATGCAAATTTGTGAAGTGTTCCATATTTTTTACACAACGGAATTCTATATAGCAGAAAGAAAGGAGGAACTTGTACCCTTTGCAATAACATGGATGGAACTGGAGAGTATTATGCTTAGTGAAATAAGCCAGTCAGTGAAGGACAAATATCATATGATCTCACCCATTACAGGACAATAATGAGCAAAACTAACGACAAGCAAAACAGAACCAAGTATACAAGGAATAGGCCTTCAGTGGATAGGGGGAAAGGGGTTGGGGGGAGGGGGGAGGCAAAGGCAAGAAAGGGGAGCAGCTTAGACAAGAACCTAGTAT